>CAKNEU010000215.1:0-42103 GCA_930272665.1 Mariannaea elegans | reverse complement strand
TGCGGGGCGAAAAAAAAGTGGTTATGTAATAAAGGTTGTGCGGATAGCAATATGGGGTTGTGCGGATAGCAATACTCATATTAATACCTTGAAATAATGAGAGCTTATTACCCGCTGTGGCGTATATTTTAGATAATTTTTCGTGAGAGCAATCTTTTGCGCTTCATTATATTAAATTTTACTAATTTTCTTGTAACTTTATGCCTTGCTTGGCTACTTAGAATTACTCTAAAGGCAATCAATAATAAACTAGTCCTACTTCGCTTGGTCCTACATATCCCGCCCAATCTCCAAGTATTCCTCATTAAACTACTATATTTATTATTCCAAGACTTCTTTATGCATGCTCAGAGCAACAATAATAATCCATTTCAAATTAGCAAAGAGGACATTTACTCAAAGCAGTCAACCAAATGCCTTGAAGTACTGAGGAGCAGTCATCCTAAAGAGATAGATGCAGGTAATTATATAGATTCTGGGCGCACCTTGGGAGGATGTCGGAAGATAAACGTTTGAGAGTTACCTACCATTAGAGGCTTAATATGTATGTCATTAATGGGTGTATTATTTAGAGAGCAGTAGAATCAAATTTGACAATAGGCACTAGGCGTTTAAATCCCTTTAATCTTAGTTCCCCCACTGGTTTGACGTATTAAGGCTTATCTGCCGGATATTAGAAACCATCGGGCTTATAGATGACTTGCAGAAGTTTATTGATGTAATCAGTCCCAATGAGATACTCATGCATTTATTAATTGAAAGTATTCGGCGTTATAATAGTGCTGGAGTCTTGCTGTTTCTTCAAGATGCACAACGTTTTATCCTTAGCTGCTGCTTAGCAATTGACTAGGCACTATTCTAGGTCTATTCCTTAGCGTTTGTTTATGCTTTACAGAAAAGTATTATTTGAAAGATGTTTCAGGACTGCATTAGCTAGGCAACAACAAAACCGTTAAGATCTGGGATATCGCTTTGGGAACTGAGCTCCAGGACTACGGCAACTTAAATTGGCCAGCTACAACCTCAAGTGATTTGAAGCTCTCAGCTTCAAGGTTACAAGATAATACTATCAAAATCTGGGATACCACCATGGGAACAGAGCTCTAGTCGCTCAGGCCATAGAAAATCGATCTGGTCAGTCGTATTCTCGGGTGACTCGAAGCTTTTAACTTCATGATCAAGCAACGACACAGTAAAGATCTGGGATATTGCCACGTGAATAGAGGTCTAGACGCTCAAGGGCCTCCATACCTACTTCTGTCTGGTCGGTTGCATTCTTGAGCGACTTGAAGCCTGTGGCATTAGTGTTAAGCGATAAGACCATTAAGATTTGGAATGCTGTCACGGGCACGAAGATTCCGAAACTTGGAGTAGATGTTATACCAAGCAGCATGTCATTCGATCCTGATTCCTCATGCCTGTTTACTGATATCGGTTCTCCAAAATTGAGCGTTGACGAGGGTGCCAAAGCTCAGACCAAGAATCAAGCACCACCTCCGGGTATTGACAAATTATTAACCATTAAGAGACACTCTCCACGATTTCACTGAGATGATCGACGCTGAAAATGAGGGGACATCATGATATCGATGCAATCTTGGCACTATGCTAGATGCTATACTTGTTCGTACTAGACTAGTTCGGAGTTTTCAGGCTGTATTAAGCATACCACAAGTTAGAGAAATGTAAGAAAACCCGCCTAAGATCCGATACCACGAGAGAAAGATGATCCTATTAAAGCTAAATATTAACTTTGCCTTAAGCGGGTGAAGCTTCTATGGTCTTCTGAATCTTAGCAGTACATGCCATCCAGACACTTTGACATAAGCGGGTGAAGTATTCTATGATCTTCTGGATCTTAGCAGTACATGCCATCCAGACGTGGAAGGAGACTAAGACAAAGATTGTGATAGGCACTGTGATTACCCAGTAAATCCAAAATCCAGTCGAGATTTTCCACCCACCATCATCGAAATTGAAGAAAGCAGTGCTGAAGAGGGCCTGCAACTATGTGAGTAAATGGGTGAACATGAGTCAAGGCAACACCTACAGAAAAGAAGGTCGCTGGGAGAAACACCATTGTCAAGAATGCGATAGATTTCATCACTGTGTTATCTTGGTTGGCGATAGTATTAAAAGCCTGGATTTGGTCAGTTTCTCTGAAAGATGTACCAGTCGAGTGCATAAGCCGTGTTGCTTCCATACAAGATTGACTTCGTTCTCGAGTCTCTTTTGATTCGACTCGGATCGAAGCTTGAGGCTCTTAGCTATTTGGATTTGGAATTTCATGTATTCCGTTGCCTGTTTCTGGCAGGGTTTTTGTTGCGAGCCGTTCAGATTGTCGTAGAATTCTATCTGATATCGTAGCATCTCTTGAAACGTCTCAATGGTCACCGACAGGATCTCAGAAGTATGAATGGCGTGTCTTGACATGTCGTGCATCGGCTTGAAGAATTGTCCGGCGTATGGCCGCTCCTGAAGCGCAGTTAGACTTCCTCGACGACCAGCCTTTCCAGCTAAATGAGAGAAAAGACGGCGGTATGCTCACCTCCTCAAGCTTTCGAACTGGGTCTCGAATACGCCACACCGAAATGTCGTAGTACTTTAGTATCAGGTCGATTAGGTCGACTTGCATGGCGAACGGATCACTGAAGTTCGGACCCGATGGCGGATTCTCAAGTGCTGCTTTCAATCTGTCGGGCATGTCGGGAGGTGTGTCAACACAGAGAACTTTCCAGTTGCCATGAGGGTCCCAGCGGGTATAGAATCCCATCTCGAACCATACGTAGTCTTTCTGACTGGGAAAAGGTACGTATTCGGGTTCGTCGTCGGATGGTTTACGATCAACTTTGCGGATCATCTTCACCAAACAGCGAAACCAAATGCCTAACTCATTTTAGCAGGCCAATCAATAGGCTTCAAGAAATGTGTAAATCGTACTGCAGCTTGTAAACTTGTTACTGGTATAGGTTGGTCTGCAGCCGAAGTAACCGTTCAGGTCAACACAGGTTCTACTAGCGACAAACCGGGGAATGTGGAAAAGATGGAGAAGCTCTTCTCGGCGGCTCTGTTCCTTCGGAAAGTGCTTCTTATTGAGAAAACTGGAATTACATGATCAACTTCTGCGGGCACCGAAGAGAGCAAGACCGCTCACATGTAGCAATTTTCGTTTAGGTTAGACACCGTCTGGACATTAAAAGCATTGTAGATTGTTTTCTCCCACCTCGTTTCCTGAGCAGCTAGTTCGATTATCAGAATTTGCGTACATTGTTATACACTCTAGAACACCTACAATACTTCAGAAGAACTGATTGGGGGGGTTGTGTTGACATGGCCGAATCAAGCTAATAGTTTTGTCTGATCTTTGATATAATGGCTCGGATTAGAGGGGTGTAGAATACTATTGCGCAGGCTAAAGCGTTGCTGGATGGTCAGTCCGAAGGATATTTATTGGGGTGGATGTGGGTAGTAGACACCAAGAAGAAACATCTTACCGCTGTGACGAAGCTGGGGCCCCCACTAAAGATGGCTGAGCCTATTAGTGTGCGTTGGTTTGCTGCCAGAGGGCTTTTTATTAAGCCAATAGAAACATATCAGAGGTGCAGTATGCTGCCAATAGCTAGGCCAGCGAGTAATCATTGGCCCTAGATGCGCTGTGATGTGATGTGGCTTGCTTGCCATTCGCGTCCAAGGAGGCATGATTATCTTCCTCGTCGCTTAATGTTACCCATTCTTGCACATCGAGCACTCACCCAGCCGTACTTACCTAGTAAGATCCGACAATACCGTACGAATAGCGCGGAGCACGGTGGTGATCACTGAAGCGGTTCATGGCAGAAGACAGGGCATGGTTCATTGCAAAGCTGATGCGAACGATCAGCAGCCTGAAAGTGCAAGCTGAACTGCCGAAACTCCAAGCATTTTCAAAACACCAAAATAGGGGACGAAATACCGTATGGCAAAGGTGGGGTTGTGCAGCTCGGAGGCTGCCACTTGCTGTCGCAAGAACGAATGAGCAAATGCCGGATGTAATCGGGAACATGGCGGCTGGCATGGGATTTCCTTTTCAATCTGGGCGTCGATGGATCCTACTCTGCCAGCTCACCGTGCACCAAGCAACTTGGAAGTGTCTTGAATGACATGACCTGACCCTTGGTGGTTGTTTAGCCTCACGTTGGCTGTAAAGTGAGTGACGCTCGAAAGCTGACCGTGGTCAAAATTCTCTGCCCCCTTGCGACAGGGTCTGGGTAGAACATTTAATTTATTAAGACGCTGCCGCAGGCCGTTCCGTTTCCCATCACGGCCTAAAATCTGATCAGTATATTTGCTATCACGAAGGATATATAGGGGTCCCTGCTGTATCGCAATAGACGTTCGTCTTTTGCAACATTTACTTTGAGCGAGGGCAAACGACCAAGGTTGAAGGCAAATAGCCCCACTTTAATTGCAACATCACCTTTGGTGACCCCCTAAAGGATTCTTGGTAGAAACACAGGTTCGTACATGGCCTTCGTTGAGACTCCCAGCTGGAAGAAACCGTTGCCCCTCATACGTTGAGGCTACATGGCGAGAGACATGACCTGGCTGCTGATGGTGCGAAACTCACAGAACTTGCAAGCAAACCCATTTACCAACCACAAGTCCGGGGAGATATTATATTATGACCTGGATACCTTATTATTACGTATAAATACACCCCTACAAATTTCTCACCAATTAACTTAACAGATCGATTACAGTTGCAGCTGTGATCTGTGAAGGATTACGATCCTTGTTGCGATCCTGCGATATAAATTTGTTGTCTATTCATACCGCTCAGATAGCACAATAGCCAAGCTTAACAATGTCAATTTAGCAATTCCTATTCAACTCACAATTTTTTGATATTTTGCACCCAAAAACATGGTGGTTGGGCTGTAAAGTAGTTAACAAGACGCTAGTATGCATGTCTAGGCAGATGTGAGCTGATGAGCATGGCTAGGCAGGTTAGGGCTGAGCTGAGGCGGTGTAATTGGAAACTCGGCCTCGGATATGTTCGCAAGATATGGCCCTTTATTTATTTATCCTTTTCATCCCTTAATAATTACTACTAACAGCTCAGCAAGTCGATACAAATCTGTTCTGATCATAATCACCATCATGGCGACCGCTCAGGCCGATAGTCTTGTCTCAACACCTTCACTCACCAACCTCATCTCTTCCTACGGCATCCTCCCAACACTCGCATCATGGATCTCTGCTGTTGACCTCTACCACCTTGCTCTTACCAATCGTACCAACTATTCCTATATTCTCGGTTCTCCCAACATTTTCAAGGCCCTACAACGCCAGTCCCTCTGTGATGGCCGCGGGCTCGCAGCACGCCAGGCGTTCCGCAGCCCTTACTACTCTGATATGAATGCGGGGAACTCCAGAAATCCGCACCTGCTTGGGGATGAGGAGATTGAAGTCTACCTCTACAACGTCAAGTGTGACGAGGCTGACGCTCTGCCGTGCGCCAAGTGCCAAATTAATATCTGCGAGGAGTGCCGCTATTATCCCCGGGCCGCGCCTGGCAGTGCGTACCCAGATCGGCGACCCCATCTAAACGGCGCTTATGAACTTCAAAACATCATGTGTCTGTGCCCGACCTGCGATGCTGGAGTCGAAAATGAAGTTGCGGGAAATTTCTTAAACGAGCTATGTGATTGCGACCTCTATACGCGGTGGATTTGCACGCGGTGTGTGCTGGAAGAATCCAAGTTCACAAGGGATTATTTCGTGCAATGCACGAGGTTAGAATGTGATCGGGAAGACGATCAAGATGAAAATGGGTATGCAACTGCGCGTACCAAAACCTTAACGGATCATCAATTTGATCGGTCTGTATGTTCTCCCCCTTTCACCTATCCAGCATTGCCCGAACCAACCCTTCTTTTGATTCTTTTAGTAGAGGGTGCCGTTAACGAGAAATTCCAAAAAAATATTAGCTTTGGTGCATGTGTGGCTCAAGACTTGATGACGATACACGGCCCAGATGTACTTGGTGTAAAAGACGCCATTTGCCGGAGTCGGAATGGGTAAGGGAAAGGCGGGAAATTGGGGACAAGTTGCCCTTCTTTGATAATGTATGTTGCCTCACTTTGTTTGCTAACAGGTATTCATCCTAATCGTCATATCTTACCAGAACCCCGACTATCCTCGCTGGATTAGCGACCGAAACGGCAAATACCCAGATCCTTACCCTAAACTTGGGCGCAGTCCTTCTTGAGAGCAGCAGGCATTGTTGTTCAATTAGTCGTCACCGTTTTGAGAAACTACTCAGAAAATAACCCTGGGGTTTGACTGTAAGCGGCGAGATCGTCTTCGAGATGTGGGGGGTCGTTGTATGTTGGTTAACCTCAAATTGAGTCCTTCTTTTTTGAACCGATTAGCGTGTGTGTGATAGCACCGTGCAATTATGACCTGAATATGAGTTTTTAAGCTCCACATAGAACGAATTTACGCGGTGTATGCTTCTAGGGAAAGCGACGGGATATTGCTGCGAGGGTGTTCAGGGTTATGCTGACTGAAGCCTGGCCGACAATCTTGAAGACGTCATCTCATTTAATTGCATGCACCTAGCAATAGAGTGTATTGAGTCCGCTTCGGGATGAGGTTGGAAATGAGGGCAAAGTTTTTGAATGTTACTATTGCATATGTTACCTGGTCATTTCAAGCTACAACTATACGCTTCATGTGTGGTGCTCGGGGCGTTTCTTTGTGCAAGTGCCTCTAATGCCGTAAAACTATTCCACAAACCCTCAATAGTAGGATAGTTCCCCAGAAGATCGACGGCTTTCCTCTGAATACTGTCCTCTTGGCTTCCCGTAGCCACGAAATAAAGGGCCTCGACCAAGCCGCCAGTAGGGCTGAACGCTATCCCTCTCTCTTGGAATGCTGGGTCTTGAGTGATTTGATACGCGAGATCTAGGATCTCTTCGAACCAGGTCTCATCATGTTCAGATGTATTACCTGCAGTTCCGAAGTTCACTTCTAAATTTGCACCGACTAAGAGTCTCCGCATATGGAGTGCTTTGATGGAACTGCAATAGCTATCAGTATTGCGTAGGAGCCACCCGAAGTTAGAATCCCAAATGGATAGTTGTCGGCGATAGTCTTCTAGAAGATTAGAATGATAATGTGAGTTGCTCTCCACTGATTGCAGCAATGCTGCGTTCTGGAGGGCTCGATTGTGTAATCTCTCGAGCTGGCTGAAGGCCTTCGTAACTGTCTCAATATATCCACTTCCCCACCCATCGAGAGCAACGTTATGGGGAGTCCATGGCTTGCCCTCACACCGTTCAATTGTCTTGATGATTATTCGGGCTTGGGTATCCAACTGAGTATAGACAGTCACTAGAAGCTTTACCGAAGTAGGCGTGATATCCGAATCGTTCATCTCCTCGGCAACTCCGAGCTTCCATTCGTGAAGTAATGATAAACCACTCCGGAGATGCAGACATGCTTCTGCACGAGACCCTTGGAGGGCACAAATGCAAATGAATAGAACGTTGGTGATCAACACGACGACCTGTTTTTCTCTAGAGCAGAATTTTGCTTTGTTGAAACATTGATTGAGTGAGCTGATTGATTTACTGTACTGGGCCAAGACGAATTGCCTTCCCATTTGGCCTCCTTGATCAGATAGGATAGACACGTGATATGCCGCTGCCAATGCCGCAACAGCGTGATGCACGGTTTGGTAGGCTTCAGCGGTTTGCAGGAGATCATAGGTCCAAAACTCAACATCAAATGCCGAGGCAATCAACATGGCAATCTTGGTTCGAAACATGTACAGTGCTTGTTTTTCCGCATTGTTGCCGCTAGATGGTAAACCAGGTCGCTGGATGAGCTTAAGGGCGTTAGACATGCCAGCCACATAGCCATCGCATTTGCGTCCAGTGGAGATGCAGCGGTGACAAGATGGCTTTGCTTCATCACATTTGATTCTCCGAATCCTAGGAAATTCATAAGTTAGTGAATTTACGAGAAAAGCTTTGAAACTGAGTTGATATGGGTATGACTAACTTGCAGGTAATGCATCCGGTTCGCGCCTTTGTTGAGAACCTCCTCATCCGGTAGCCCGTTGTTTGCAACATCCGATTTTCCGACATCTTGGCATCGTTCCTCGGTCGATCACAACATAATTATGTTCCGATATACCCGATAGATTTGCTGAATATGATCTGCTTTCGAGGGGTTGGGAAATGTGTGAACATAAGGCAGGTCGAGTTCAATAGATTTCCCAAGACGTATAGCGAACCGCTTATTTAATCAACCCGTTGGAATAGAACATATGATTCGCTTGTTCGTATATTCCTTCACCCCACTTGTGGGCCTAACCCCAGGATGACGATGGTCCAATCTAAAAGGCCCAACTGGCCCCTACTTTATCAGCTTGTAGTTTGCGTTACCTGCGCGTCTTAATTTTCAATCTTCCCTCCAGGTGGCGTCATCCTGGATCATGCTACAAGATATTGAAGAAGGCCTATGAACTACATGCTGCTTCCTGTGGGTCTGTCTTGGATATCAACAACGGCTTGGCCTGATTTCAATCGACATTTGTAATCTTGCATCTAGCAACGTTGAATAATTTCAAGTTAATTCAAGTATAAATAGGGGTTCCAATACATGTAAAAGTACTGTTCTGGATGAAAACCTTAACTTTGCCTCCATTCTCAACATCATTACTTTAAAGCCCAAATACCTGATACGCCAACCTGCGGTGTTTTCGTGAAATATCATCGCACCACCAGACATCTACCATGACACTCACTCAATCCAAACCTACTCTTTCCGTGGTAGACATACCGACTGGCACCGTCCTGAAATCTCAGGGAACTGTTCCGACCCTTTTCACCCCTCTCAAAATTCGAGGGCTGGAGTTGCAGAACCGCTTTGTCGTCTCGCCCATGGGCACATGGAGTGCGCAAGATGGCCACTTGACAGAATTTCACCTGGTCCACCTCGGCGCATATGCATTCCGAGGTGCTTCTTTGACTGTTGTAGAGTCCACTGCAGTGGCTGCAAATGGTCGCACCTCGCCTCAAGACGCTGGCCTATGGAAAGACAGTCAGATCCTGCCGCTGAAGCGTGTGGTAGACTTCATTCATGCCCAAGGTCAGAAGGCTGGAATACAGCTAAACCATGCGGGCAGAAAGGCGTCCATGATGGCGCCTAAATTTTGGCCTGGAGGAAAGCCGACAATAGCTACTGAGCAGGATGGAGGATGGCCAGAGGACGTTTGGGCACCTAGCGCCATTCCTTACACAGGGAGGCATATAACACCAAAGACCCTGACGACTGAGCATATCGAATCTTTGATTCAAAGTTTTACTGAAGCGGCGAGACGGGCTATTCAAGCTGGTGTCGGTAAGTACTCCATTAACTCAAACCAACAAGGAACTGACAAAATCAGACTTTATCGAGATCCATGGGGCCCACGGCTATCTCATCAATCAATTCTTATCGCCCTTGACAAACCAGCGCACAGATGACTACGGCGGCAGCTTCGAGAATCGCATTCGCTTTGTCCTCCGCTTGGTTCAGGCCATTCGAAAAGAGATTCCTGAGTCCATTCCATTGTCACTCCGTATCTCGGCAATCGAGTGGATGGAATGGAGCGGTCAAAATTGTTGGGACCTTGACCAATCCATCAGGCTTGCTAAGTTGCTGCCTAAGTTTGGTGTTGACGTCTTGGATGTATCATCCGGTGGCAATAACAAGGACCAGAAGATCCATATCCACCCAGGCTACCAGATCGATCTGTCCCATGCCATTCATGTTGCACTAAAGCAAGATGGGATTCAACTGTTTATTGCTGCGGTAGGGTTAATCACTAGCCCTCAAATCGCGCGCAAAGTTGTACAGGTTGAAGACCTTGGGAAGTTGCCCCAACCTCACGAAAACGATGCGGCCGATGGAAACAAACCCGAAAATTTACCTGCAGATCTAGCATTTGTGGGGAGACAATTCTTGAGGGAGCCTGAGTTCGTCCTAAGGAGCGCACAGGAACTTGGTGTCACAATTCAGTGGCCATATCAATATGAAATGATACAACCGAAGGCTAAGGAGAGATAAGTCTTATTGTAGATAGGGGCGAGATTCTGAAATAGTATGTTTGTTCTGATAATATACACGATTTCGGGCGGTAGACTAAGTTCAGGGTCCCCTCATTGTGGTAGAGCTGTGCAAAGGTGGAAGCTAAGTATGTGGCCATGGATGAGGATGGTATTCGTCAATACTATGAGCAATCTTCCTGGGAGTAGTAACAAGTCCATCGTTTGGAAGCGGAGAAGTTGACGTCACACAATAATACCAGTGACAACAGGGAAGAACATGAGTGTCCTACCCCGTCTTGTGATAGTTAGCATGAGCATCTATCACCGTCCTACGCTTCTAATTCAAGTCTACGAGTATGTGCAACTATGTACGCATGTTACCCATCGGATACCCACCTAGACGACATTAGAAGTGTAGCGTTATACAGTATTCGTGGGTCACACATCTATTCGGTGACCTCCCAAGCAAGTTACACCATGATTACTTTATTTATTATATCAAGACTCTCCGCCGGGCGGGAGGGGAGGAAGATAGTAATTGAACATTCCCCAGAGGCCCGAGAATGCCGAATTGGTCTCTAGACACACTGGACCATAATGCTGAACTCATTCTTGACATCCTTTATCTCTCTGAGGCCGGCGAACTCTCGAGCCACGTCCACTAGTTATCTACGAGCATGGAGCGCGCACTCTCTTTGCCTCATTTGGTTTTCGTGACCAATCTTTCGGGGGGCATTGATTTCAGCGATCCCAATGCGATAAAAGGGTTATGTAAATATCGAGAGAACTCTAGACATCCGAAATTTAATTATTTGACGTGACAAATCTTTTTTAGATGCTGTTAATGCCATGATCGGGAGCAAGACTATGCATCCCGATTTCGAGTATTTTTATGACTCCGAAGACGAGATATCGCGACGCATGTTGTCTGTTCGTTCTGTGACGATATAAAAGGTTAACTGAAATAAAAATAACACGAATGTGAACCTTTTGGCTAATATTTCTGTACAGGGCATAATGGCGGTTATTTCAATGACTGCCACCATGGTGTCAATATTTTGGTCGGACTTTCCAAACGCCAAGTAATTTCTTTTTTAGCATTATTATCGACTAAAACAATAAAGGGGCGGAAGAGATAAAAAAATTAATACAATGAATGAAATCAGATATGAAACTACGTAGAGTTCAACGACGATGCACGATGTTTGGGTCCACCCAGTGGCAGAGATGAGCCCCCTTCTTCGGATAGGCTGGCAAACATCACTATTTCCCCGGTGCAGGGTTCCGGTGTCGGAAGAACTGAGAAAACTCGGCGCCCTAACCAGTATTATATTTACTGGAAGTCTTGTTTTGTTGTATGGATGAAAGCCGGCGTCTTCAGGACAATCGCTGAACAAATGCGTGGCAGTCCAATGCTTGCACAGCAGGTTGTCTAGAAATAAGTAGGAATCGATTTAATCAGGACCAATTCTGTCCGTTATGCCTACGAAACTTGTAACCAATCGAGGCCAGGATGACCAAAACAGAAAGGGAATGCTAGACAGAGGCGAGGGCAAGGATTGGCTATCTAGACATTGAAGAATTAATATGTGGGCGAATGAGAAAAGACCTCGCTGTATTGTAACTTACATTGTAACACGACAACAATAGCCACCGCTGACAAGTCACACCTGCGACGTTCCGACACTGTTGAATGGGTGGAGGGATTATCTACACAACCTTGATCACACAACTGTCGCCGTCATAATACGGAGTAACTCGTCACCGGTTACACGACACAGTACTTCTGAGAGGAGATGTTTGGCGCATGAACCACTTTTCTTGTCCTGCAAGGGTCGCGATACTATACGTACTTAATGGGATTTCCCCTACCGCTGTCATTTGGGTAAGCTTAAACCAAGGATTAAGGATTGAGTTACCGTACCCTGTCCTGACCTTTTCTCTCTGATGCATGTAGATCACCCAGCAGATGTGCGGCGATATGCACGTATTTTAGCAACCATGTGCTGCAACTAAATTATGTGGGCTGACACATCAGTCGAGTCCATAAAATTAGACAGCATTTTCAATTGCTCTAGTAAATACGAAGCTCTTCCTGCAAGTATATGCATTGTCAGATGCTAAGCCAGTTGCCTATCACTCAACAACAGCCACCAACTAGGCTATGTGGGCTGACATATCAGTCGAGTCCACAAAATTAGGTAAAATCGTCAAGACTAGGAGTAAATACGAAAGGTTGTCCTGCAAGTAAATGCTTTTTTAAATGACGAGCGATTAGGCCACCACTAAGTGGTAACCACGTCGTTCTGCAATGCCGAAAAACAGCGGAGATATCTTTCCAGGTTCAATGAAGTTTAACATACTCGGGCTATCGGTATATATAATAGACTGCGTCAATGCGAAAAATTGTAGAAACACCAGGTTTCAACTAAATGAGCCTCGGATACTCAAGTACAAACACCAACATGACTACAGCCAAGATTATCGCCCTCCTCGCGGGCCTAGCCTTTATGACAAGCAACGCTAGCCCTTGCAGTCCAAATGGCTCCCCCACTACGTCGGACACGGCAACATCTACGGCTTCTCTCCCAGCAGGCACTACGTGTAACATGGAAGGCAAAAGAGCGGGCATAAGCGGTCTCAAGCCACTTGGAACCTATGTCGGGTCTACAGGCCCGTCTGAATGCTTCGATATCTGCGGTGATGAGCATCACGTTGCCCGCTGCAAATCATTTACTTATACGCCCAGCTCTAAGACGTGCGTTTTTTGGGATATTCCTGTCAGTGTTGGCGGACAGGCCGTCCCCGGAACTGGCGTTTATTATTGGGACATCGCATGCTGGGCTGGCCATACTGCTTCCTCTACAACCGCTGCACCGACATCGACTCCCACGGATTGTCTTCCATCCGACGCCGTGTGTGAAGTAGAAGGGACCTTTTCTGATTACGAGGATTTTGCAACTTACTTAGGGGCCAAAAGCGCGTCTGAATGCTTTGAGATTTGCAATGATCGCCATCATGCCGCTCGCTGCGTTTCATTCATATATGGGCTTTATTCGGAGGAATGCTACTTTTACGATGCTCCCGCGAGCGTTGTCATGAGGCCCAAGACTGAGACAACCAATAACTACTTTTGGGATAAAGTGTGTTGGATCAATTCTGGGGCATGCGCGTCTGGCACATCCACCACATCAAATGTAGCCTCTGCAACAACCACGACCAGCACCAGAGCGGCAACTCCCACGAGCTGTATCCCCCCCGAAGCCAAGTGTGACATAGAAGGCAAAGAGAACGATATTGAATTTACTTATCATGCTACGCTCATTGGTGCTGACAGTGCGTTTGAGTGTGCTGAAGTTTGCGCCGACCACCACCATAAGCCTTTTGGTTGCATCTCCTTTGGCTACACACCGATCAACAAAACATGTGTGTATTACAACATTGATATAAACACTGTTGCAGAGCCTCAAACTGGAAGCGGTACTGCCTTTTGGGATATGTCGTGCTGGTGCAACGAAGACTTTTAACTTGGGGGTAATCACATACTACACGCCTCGGAACTTTTAGTGTATTCTATACGTACATTAAGCCTGTCTGGCTTCTAAAAGTGCTACGGGTCATAAGACCTACTGGTGCTCATATAGTTTTACTCAAACAGAAAGGCCATGGAAGAGTATTTCAGTCTCTGTCCCAAACTCGATTCAACGATGACTTCTCACAGAGACACTCGTCGTGGATAGCTTTATCTACAACCAATTGGTCGCTTTCAACTAAAATGTTCTAATATGAGTGAGAGGATTTGAATCACTCACAACCTGTATTTGACTCTAATTTCGGACACTAATCAGTTTGACAGACAGCTTGACAGCTTCCTCATTCAAGGCGTCAATTTCAGTCTGCGCCATCGGGATGCCCTTTTTTTCTCGCTCCAGCTTCAATAGTCTCTCGAGCTCTCCAGGGAAATAGATGCGCTCTACCCCAGCAGCTTTCTCACCACCCGTAACACGCTCGTAGAGATACTGCATCCTGCTCTTGAACTCCTCCAAGCCCAAGAAGAGATCCGGCTTGATGGCTATCATAAAATGCCCCACGTTGGCTACCTTCCCAGGCTCGGCAGGACCCGTTACATGCCCTGCAAATGCAGAACCCGACAACACGCCAGCGAATACATCCATCATAATTGCAAGACCTGAGCCCTTTGGGCCTCCCATAGGAAGCATGAAGCCTTTTAGGGCCTCAGCAGGATCGTCTGTCGGTTTGCCCTCAGAATCTGCCGCCCAAGTAGTCGGAATCTTTTCACCGCGACGCAGTGCTTTGTAAATCTTGCCACGAGCGGCGATCGAAGGCGCCATATCAAGAATGAAGCTAGATACAGAGTCCTTTCCTGGAGCACCGCATGCAATCGGAGATACACCGACGCAATTCGTTGTGCTACCCCAGGGCGGCATGGCAGGGCTGGAGTTGGTAAAAACGAGACTCATCATGCCTGCATCGATAGCCTTCTGAACCAACCATGCGGCCATGCCATAATGGTTCGAGTGCTTAATACTTGCCATTCCTATGCCATAGACCTTGGCTGACGCGATCGCCGCATTCATCCCAACATCAGCAGCCACGAATCCCCAGCCATTGTTGGCATCAACTTGGCTTACCACGGGTGTGAGCTGATTGAGAAGCGGCTGAGCGGTATGATTGAGAGCACCCAGCCGAATTCGTTCAAGGTAAGATGGAATACGGTTTATTCCGTGCGTATCTACCCCACGTAGATCAGCAGCGATGAGGCATCGGGCCACAATTTCAGCGTTATCGGCTGGAACCTGTACTGCCTTGAGGATGTCTTCTGTGAAGCGGCGCGCTTCTGAGGCGTCAATGAGGACTCGGGATGACTGATCATCATTCTTTGTAGTCGCCATTTTTTTTTTTTTTTCGTATTGTCTCAAGATAGGTTATGAGATGAAAGGTCACAATGGGGGCTGTTAGGTCCTCTTCCTGGTTCGAGAAAGATATAGACAAGTGCTGATACACCAGGCCAATACAACTTTTTTTTTTAGTGGCAAAATCGGATGGACTGATAGAATACTCCAGTCCACCTCGGCGACTTAATCAAGAAATCTAGGGATGACCTTCTTAAGTTATTTCAGTCGGGGTTACGCCGAGTCAAAAATCCGGTTGATGCTCAATCAATTCTCGGCAGAAACCCGAGATCCCACCGCATCGGTATAGGCCGAGAAAGCAGATGTGGATCTATCTGGTCTCTATCCGTCATCACCAGCGGACTATATCCGTCATTTCCATGTTGTGGACTACACCCGTTATTGTCCACGGAGTTTGTCCATAAATGCTGCCTAAGCCGAAATATAATCAAGAGACCTGTATGCGAAGGCGAAGTTATTGAAATGTAGAAGTAGGCTAAAGATTCCTGTATGTCACTGATGTGCTGTTGGGACTGTGCGTCTTAGCGCGTCTACCTTAAGATGGGAGATCCGACGAAATTCACTGCTCTGTTAATAGTAAACGATTAGACTTGAAATCAAATTCTCAAGCCTACTTAGAGAGGAACAGTCTCAAATTAGTGTCATTTTCTGGGAGTCTGTACACATCTGTAAGTTCATTGGCCCGTAAGTATATTAAAGCCAGAGATGACGAAGGAGAACAACAACTCCAATCCAGCGAGGCCATGTTTTTATAGCTGCTAAAACGATGAGACTAGGTAGTAGGGTTTCTTTCCCAACACCCACGGAATAGCTACTCGGTTTTCGCTCTCTCTCAACCCTTACCAACCACAAGCCAAGGCTCAGCCCGGATATTCATCCTGCCCAGGGTTTAGGAAAATTGACTGATCTCAGTCAGGATAAGAATCCACAGCTTACGCCCTAGCCATTGCAGACTCCAAGCAAGCTACAAGCAGCCCGTGCAATGCTCGATAGAACACGAGGACCTTCTGGGCCAACCAAGAACGATAATAATGCCCTTTACCCCGTTCCACCAATCTGCAGAGTAACGGCATCGCCTCAGCGACAGTAGCTCAGCCATACTCTAACTCGTTTGAACCAACCACCATCCACGGGCAGTGCTTGGTATGGGTCAAGCCTCTCCATTTTAGACAAGATGCTTTCGTGTTACACGCCCGCGTCATCTTTACGCGTTCTTCTCTATGTTAGCAAAACAATGGTAACTGTGCCTCGAAACACAGGACATGCAAAAGTAATAGATCCGCGAATTTGTTTTCATTGCCTCCTTTCTAATTAAGGGGCCACCTAGACCGCGACTGTCTCTGGATTCTACTCAGCAAATTCTAATTTTGGCAACCCGGGAGTCTCGGAGCCCAGCAAGGTCATAACCAATGATTGTGATTTTCGCGAGTTGAAGGAAGGCGTACTAGAGTATTGTTGTGCAAAACAATGCTGAAATGAGCCAACTGGAAGATAGAAGCATCTAAACTGCCACATCCCACCTGTACCTTGCTTACCAACATCTTGCTCAGCCAGCAATGCACTTTTTCAAATCTGCCCAATAGATTCCCAACGCGTGGTCAAAGGCTTCAGCCACATCACATGAGTTTTCCACGGCCTACTCCGAATTATTGGACGAATATTTTGAGGATATTAACCCTAAAACCCACGTCGCATAGGGGGCACACTTATATAATTAGCCCCTCACTACCACCTCAAATCCGATCTCCTCAAGGACCCTCTTTTGCAAAGTCTTGACCCTCAATGAGCATGATATTACCTTAACCTATCTCATATTTCGATTCAGAATGATTATGGATCGATGTGAACAACATTACTGTTATTTGTCCGTTTATAACCTCCAGGCTAACAATCTCGTAGCATTCCACATATTCCCAAGATTCTCAGACTACCATTCTACTTTGTTCGCAATCCAGTAGTCTTAATATAAGCCTACCCCTTCTGAAGCTCGTGGATTGGACTTGGCATGGCCAAACGCCAGGCCCCGCCGCCCAGAAGCCAACTTCGACTCTCGAGACTTCCACAACGAGAGCGAAGCACATCCGCCATGAGAATCTGGTGGACGGTGGCGAAGTTTAAAACTATGACAATCCGAAGAGCTTTCCATGGAGCATCTATTACCGATTTCGGATAGATAGCGTTTCTATCCATTTTCCCTTCCTTATCGATCCCGGTGGATGTCTTCGCGACTAACTTACCCGGTTACATAGTGAAGTCCCAGCCCGGTAATTCTTTGAACATAAAAAAATGGAAGCAACCTCTAGTGGCCGTAAGTTGCAATTACACCGCTGGAGACCTATCATTAGAACAAGATACCGTGGAATTCAGATTCTTCAGCTCCTTCTATAGTACTTTTACTGTAACGGTGGGTGGACCGTCAGAAAACATGGAAACTTCTCAACCAAACACCATCTTCCGATCATCGACGATATTACAAACCGAATTCAGTATCCTTCGATCTCCAGGACCAGGTTCCTGGCCCGATCAGTGCAGCAATACTTTTTATGCACAATGTCAAGAAATCTGAACTAGACGGAGATCTGGCCGGTGGCCCAACTACTCAGCTCTGTCTCAATCAAGCTTGCTAGCTTGATGCTGACAATTGGGTCGGCAATCAGGTTTCAGAGACGGTGCAAGTAGATCTTGGAATATCTACGAACGATATCATATCATATCTACAGCAAACATCAAAGCCGGAAAATGTCATCACGATGCGACACCAGTGATTGATTGACATAAGGTCTAAACCTGATCAGCACAATAGTAACGCGTAAAATCCGGCATATCGCGAAATTTTGGATACGTGCCTTGCTGGTGCTATGTCCGCGCACCCCATGTGTGTCCAGACGGCTCTAGCAGTACATATCACGAATGCGCTGTCATATGTGACTGTGTTAACTTCTTACGAACGGAGCAATGGCGACGACTCCCAAAATCCACAATCTGGCCCTAATGATCCGATACTTGAATTTACTTGCTACGAGCATTTGTATGCCTATGGCTTTTTGAAGAACGCCGCTATTCCCCTGGCAATGGCTACTGTTACTACCCGCTTCAGTTGCAATTATCCATACTACGTTTATTATTCTATCGCTAAGCCCTTGGGATAGCTCAGGATGGGGAAGCATTAGCCAGTTCATCGCTCTTGCATTTCACTAGTTCTAATATTTATTAACATTGATATAAATAAGAATAGTGCTGTACCTTAATAGGACAAGATATAGTTGAGTTCATTGTTATTTTATTGTTTTTATTTATCAACAAAGAATGATTAAGCAACGATCTCAGTCCCCAATGGCGCTAGACAATGTCGGTAGAGGAGTTGTTAGTTCTCAAACATGGAGGAAGGCAGTGAATGTGAGAGATATTGCTGACAGGAATCGATTGGAAATGCTTTTGGATGCATGTTAAGTCGAGTGCCCGCAAACAACGGATGCGGAGGACGGTAATACCTATAAATTAGAGTGGACGGCAAGAGCAGTAAGGGACAAAACCAAGTATAGTTAATCCTTATAGGCAGAGATCTAATGTATCAAAATAGAAGAGCTCGAGATGAAGACCTAAAGCTGTGGCGAAACCAGCTACCTCGTCCTTGTTTTGCAGGGGGGGATAGTTTACCGTATTTATAGTGGTAGAATAGGACCAATGTTGAAATTCGAGGTCATAATTTCCCTGGATGTGGGAAGACTCGCATAGAAAACATCTATTAATTCTGCTACCAAATGTGAAAATAGTCATACCGCAAAAGCCGGAATCTTTGTTTAAATAATTTCTGTTTCGCACTATTGTTTAGCTCTTTAGCCACGCTTCAATCTTCTACCAGCCAAAGTTCAATCTGGCAGTGACAAAGGCAACAGAATCATCAAAATGAATTCCAGCATTGTACTAGCAACTAGTCTTGTTTATCTAGGCCATAAAATGGGAAAATATAAGCAAATAAGTATATTGCCTGCTTGATCCATTATACAAGGAGAATTGCAATCTATAGCCGCCGAGTTGAGTCTACCTAACGTGCTTTGGCATCATAAATATCCGCTTTATAAATAACTGATCTCACACAGTTAATATCATTCAGCACTAAGGTGAAAGTAGGAACGTCCGGACCCCAAATTGGCAGTCTTAGAGGTCATGCAATTGCAGGTGCTGTACCTTTGCCTCATTTCAGCTTGGCCCAGGCCTAACACTGGGCTCCTCAGTCCTAGCTTGACTTCTAATGGCAATAGTTAGGTTTCAGAAGTGGGCTTTACCTTGGAAATAGATCTTAGTGTGCTTGGCTTTTATCCAGGTATTCATTTGATGTACATATGCTCACGCAGATAAGTTGAATAGTTTTGAGTTTACTTTGTTACCTCTGATTAGTAATGCTTTATATTAATATTCTATATCTCAACTTCAAATATTTGAGTGGTTCATCGCTTAACCTGATAAATTTGTATTGACCTTGCCCACGTATTTCCAATCCAGTGGCGTTTTGATCTCAAACTGCCATTCGTAAATGACTCCATCTACGATACCGTACATTCTCTGGTCGTTATGTGTTGAAATAGCGGTAAAGTTCGAGGAAGCTGATATGCCTTTCGGGGAGTCTTTGAGAGTTGGCGATTTCGGAACCGACCAAGCGGTATTATTCCACCAGCGGGCCATCAAGCTGCCGTCACCCCGGATATTCACCACCATCATATTTAGATTGTCAAAGCTCGAAGCGGCGAAGTTAGCGGTAGTCGAGGAGTCAAGATCGCCATGCGTGCCAACTACATCAAAGTCATTAGCAAAACGTTTATAATTTCACGAAAGCCGTGACGTACGGTTACCAAAGCTGGTCAGGTCCGTATCAAAATCACCCTCCTGCAGAGAGTTTGAGTTGTCATAGTAAAACCTCCACTGAGTACCGTTCGACTCCAGAGCGGACAAAGCAAGGCCAGATTTGTTTGTGGCAATTTGGAAAGTGGCCTGTTGATTCCAATTATCCGCACTCTCCGTGAATCTAATCATCTTTTGGGAGTCCTGATACATCAGCAGGACCGGAGGCCACGTGGAATTTCCTCCCTGTGGACGCCAAGCGGCCAAGTTTGATCCCTCACCCGCAAATACGGAGGCTTGGGTTGCCAGGTTAGCCTGAGTCCACTGACCATTCACGGTATTGTCCGGAACAAGCAGCTCGCCGATCTTGTCGTTGGTCAGTAAAAGGTAAACTCGAATGTTCCAATCGTTATCGCTATCTGTCCAAGCAACTGTCGAGAGTGGTGTTCCCTTAATCGCGTTGACTGAAACGCCTCCTGTTTTTACGCTTGCCGATACGCTTCTTGCCTTCCAGGTCTTGTTCTGCGAGTCGTAAAAGGACTCAATGATGTTGTTGTTTCGATCTTGGTGAAACACGTAGTAATGTTGGTGTCCGTCTAGATCGGTCCAGTTGGTACTTGCTAGTCCAGAGATGGGCAATATTGAAGAAGTAGATTTGGGAGCAGCTGACGGTTTACTGGAGGATGTGGCATCCGTGGGCTTCGAGGAATTCGAAGAGCCCTTCCCGACAGTACCGCCAACAGCGCCTCCAACAATAGCCCCGATAACAAGGACTGCTATAACAGCAGCTAGAATCAAGAATGTCTTGCGTTTTAACCCACAAATCCTAGACTTGGCTGCTCCCGAACCGCCTGGAACCGTGGTATACCCGCCTGGACCGATCGAAGAGCCTTCTTTAACATCCGTTTGCGGTACGCTGATAGCCTCTGGGAGACTGTGTGCCGCGGTGCTGTGCTCCAACGGACGAGGTGAGGTAGTCTCGGGCAAGTTATGGTGAGGGTTGGCGTAGACCTCCGGCAGGTCAGAGTAGGGAGGTGATGCCATTGACGATGTCGCCCGTTCGTGGACGTTTCTGATGGCGACTAATCGGGGAGCAAACGAGGTCTTCTCTGAAACCTAGAGAGAGTCGAGGCGTGCTGAATTGGCGGGAGACATACAGGGCGGATCATGAAATAAACGCGTATAGCATCAAGAACACGGTCGGAACTAGAGAGAAGTGGGCATAGCGAGAGATAAAAACAAAACCCTCAGAATCAAATCACCCGGGCTATGTGAACTGATGGAGGCTCAGCCATTCAGCACTCAAATACAGCAGGGGGATTCCTTGGTTTGATCAGTTAGTCCAAATCCTTCGCTGCAGGCAACTTTTCGGTGCCACCCCGTTGCGGGGCTATGGAGCAATCAACGGCCTGAATACTTCAGCTTGTTGCTTCCAAGGCACGCGACCAACACTGCCATCATTCCGCACATACTCAAATTGCCGGCATACCCGGTTACTCCATTGTTTCGGGCCAACAAGAGTCTGAGACGTGGGCATTTGGTGGACACTCTCTGACAAGACAAGGGTATGAGCCAACACCTTCTGTTCTATTTTTCCCCAGGAGGATTTCGCTGATGCTAATGAATGCTACCTATAATCTAGTATCAGCCTCATCCGAAGAACTGCCAGCATCCTGTGGCGAAGCAAGGCATAATCCACTTCCTGTGAATTGAATCTTATCTCAATGTTTATAACAATCTTGATTTCACCCTCGTTGTGAAGTACGCCACTTTCTAAGCAGCTAGGTATTGTTGCGAAGAGATACCCAGGTGTTGTAACGCCAAGGAAAAGCGAAACGCTCCACGAATGCAGAGACAACATGTACCAACAGTACAAATTACTCGTACTCCAATGAGGCACAGTCCTGGCAGGGGGGTTCGTCTTTTGTTACAGATATGGCATGGGTTAGCCCCCACGGGGGCTCTAGCGGTAGATAAAACTTAGCGCTTCGGTCGTTGCCTTAATTGCTTTAGGGCCAACATTAACCTCTAAACCTGACTTACCGGTATCCCCAGTGCGAAACTCCTCACCACGAGGTAGGCTAAATATCTCACACCACTAATGTACGGAACTTGACCCTGCCCCCGCCCTCAATCTGGGCAAAGCCTTCTTCCAAAGCCCGGTCAACTCGATATTATTATAAGGGGGAACGGTTCTTCCATGCCCTCCACATCTAACACGACCCGACTTGGGCTACCGTTGTGCTTGCGTTTCACACCTTATCTCTAAGCGAAATGCGACAGAAAGGCCTAAGCCTATAGGCATGCCAAGGGGAGTTAGTGGTGATATTATAGCGAGACCTGGGGGTCGAGGGGTGGCGAAGCGTGGCGCGACATCAAGGTGGGCAAGGATACAGCCACAACGTTCAGTAGATTTAGGTTGCGATTTGAGTGCTGCAGCAAGAAACAAAGTATAAGGGGCAATTGATTAAATAGGTGTTATAAATATATCATCTTGTGTATTTCTTTTATGAATTCATTACTATAACCTACAGAAAATATTTATTAAACGTAAATGCAGGGCATCAACAAGTGCTAACATCCGGTTGAGGTCTGTAGAGGAACTCATTCCAAAAAGCTCAAGACAACTACCAGTACATAGGCGATCTCATTTCAACCAATGGCCTCAGTACGACCGCCCTCAAAGATCTACCTCACGTCAGCTTTAAATTTTAGCGCAGGATCTGCACCATCGCACGTAATTGATTATTCATTCTAGTGGCACGAATTCTCTGGGCTTTCAATGTCGAAGCTGGTGTTATCAATCGGGCTACTAGCGAAAGGTGTAGGGTGGGCATGGACTGCACTGAAGGCTTCGTGAAATCGAGATTCACAGTCAGGGTCTTCGCGTAGTCTAGATCATTCTGGGGTTCACGATACAGCTAAAAGGAGTGGTCTTAAATCTTTCGTTTATTCCCATTTACGGCTAGCTACTGTTCTTAACAAACAGTTTATCAACCTCCCCATTTGAGGTGATAACAATTCTCAATCCAGTTTAACACAGGAGTAATAATTGTGGCATGGTCGTAGTGGTTTTCTCTCTGATTTTGGGGTAGGCAAAGGTGATAGAAATAGTGGCGGCGAGTGATTGTCGTCCAGCTCGTGGACCGCGATTTGGTGCTAATTGAAAAGATGATGTTGCAGGGGCGTAGGGCTGTGTGCTTTTATCTGGCGCAGCTTTTCTTCGGAAGCGAGATTTAACAACCCTAATGATCCTGTGGGATGGCCGCGACAGGGTAAAATGAAGTGTCGAGAGCATAATAACACGAGTTAGCATTGACGTGGTCGAGATCTCTTCCAGACCAGCTGCAGTCCCAGAACGTGCACACAGCCCACAACTTGACAAAGCTATGGATATAAGCGAATATTACCTGGTGCATGGCAAGCAAAACATCGGATGGGTATCTCAAGAAGTGCGGCATGATCTTGATCATCTTGGTCCAGAAGATCCAGGTCAAGAGGTATAAAATATCTCTCGTGCCTGTGCCTGTAGATAGGACCAACGAAAAAACTAGAGCCGTATCCCAAATAAGAGCAAAATTGACGAGGCCTACCCAGTAAACCATGAAATTACTCCAAGGATATCGCCAAACAAACTCGGGATTTCTGATCATGACAGGGTTGCTTCGAATCGTGGTTCTTGCCCATCTCAAGAGCTGGCCGCTAAACTTGGGCCAGGTACCAAGCGTTGTCTCAATTGTTGCGTCTTCGGTATCCTGGAAGCGGATCAGCCAGTCTCTCTTCATGGCTTCCCTTGTCAAGAAATTGTCGTCATCAGGACTAAGACCTCGCTTGCCGCCCAGAAGACCGAAGAAGGACCTTTCGTTGCAGTAACGGTCAAGAAGGCCGTCCTCTTTCAGAAATCTGGTGCGGTACACGGCGGTTCGGCCGGACACGACAAAGGCTCCACCATCAATAGCGTTATTGGCGCGAAGCTCCCAGTTGTGACGTTGAAGATAGTTGCAGGCAATGAAGTTCACGATGGAGGGCCAGGTTAGTTGACCAGGTGAAGTGCGAATCACACGCTTCTTTGTACCAACAATGCCAACGAGCACATTCTCAAAGGGTGCCAGAACTGAAGGGATGAGATTTTTACTTCGCCAAAAGACATGGTCATCAGCTAGGATGGTGAAGTCAGTCTTGACCTGCGACATAGCATGAACAAACTGGCGACGTTTGTTGGCCTCCTCAATGGCCGAAACAGTTATCTGAGTCTCCGGGAAATTGTGAGACAAGCCTCCAAGGATCTGGAGACACTGTGTGCGAAGTCCAAATCCAACAGTGACCACAATGAGTGCGGCAGGCCTGTTGGAGAGAAAGCTGTATATGCAGTCTTGAAAGTCTGGATTGTAGGGATCAACGGTTGGGACAATGACAGTGACATCGCGGCTTGTGTAGGTTGGCTTCTTGTGAATCTTGGAAGGGCGATAACACCAGTAGCCAATGATGTGGCCAAACAAACGGGCATAGCGAAGAATGAAGATTGTCCAGAAAACCCTTTTCCAGGCCTCAGACTCGATCTCAACACCGATGCCGGTGAGTTGCTTAACATAATCGATCATAATAAGTAGTAAACCCCAATAGTGCCACCAGCGGCTATGTAGGTGACCGACCAGAGTGACCGGAAGATTAAGCCCAGAGCGTACCCACTGGGTCATAGAGGTGGAACTCTCTATGTTTAGCTTGCTGAGCTGTCCAATATTCGTTTTGAGAAGATATTCCGTGGTCGTGGATTGTGTGAAGAGTACTGTTGACGAGAAGGGCTTCCAAGTTTATTTCGACTTTCGCTTGGAGATTCGGCTCAGCCAACGTGCCACATAAATGAGAATATAGAGGGATTATATTCAAACTAGAAGGACAGTCTTCAAATTTATACCTAGTCTCTAGCATCCTATTCCATGATTCATCTTCCCTCATACAAAAGAACATTAGATAAAAATATGAAAATGGACTCGAACAAGCCGAACAAGCCTGTTCACATGGGACACTTAGATAAACAAACTGAAACCTTGCTCAAGTGTTATGTGTAATTATTATCTGCCACAGTGGCCATGAACTAGACTGGGTCGTTGACAGGACAAAATTTTATGAGCGTCTAATAGCGATCATACCGTTGGTACACAGCTCTCGAGTTCATATTCAACCATACAATGATACAGCTAACGCGAAAAATAAAATTTGTAGACAACTCAAAGCCATTTAAAGCCCTACATTCAATTTAATTCTCCTAAGCATGTTCCTAGGTTGTCTCTACTATAATATGAACAGTACCCTGCGTTAAATGAACGAGATGAAATTGGGAGAATTCTTCCCTCCGTATTCTGTTTTTGCTACCTCACCTTTCCGTAGTTGCAATATCACTCTTCTCAACACATGCATAGCTCAGGCTGCAGATGGAGAACCTTTCTATTGAACAGATACTTTGACCTCGTTTCTCAGGAGGATCTGAGAGTCGTTTTGTGACACAGAACGATACGCTGTTTCGATAATCTTACTATGGGTTACTTTGTGCTCACACACTGAGACAAACATCCGGTCACCGCAAAGACGAAGCTTCCAGTCCAAGATATATTCAGAGACCAACTACTTGAAGGAAATGATAAGAAATTGCTCTTCATATGATCAATAGCGAGATAGTTTTGGTAGCTAATTCTACTTCAATTCATCAGGTATTTTTTTTTTTATTCAACCCGGCATTACCATGAATCTTGAAATTGCTTTACTGTCTACAGTGGCTTGTCATTCCACAGACGCACCCCTCACAAATGTTCAACCTTCATGAGATTCGCACCAACGGTTTTTCTTTTTCTTTCTCAGCCTTTAGCAATGGCGAAATAGATCCTTTTATAACATCTCTTTCCAAATAACGAAGTTCATGCTACTAAACAGTAGCAATTGACTCGTGCCTATGGTACATCCCATCACGGACAAAGGACGGACGAAATCGGTCGAATGCCGGGCGAACTCTCGCCAAACATGCCACGTTCGATTGCAACTGGTGCGCTTTGGTCTAATAATCTATCCAATTGCAATTTATTTTCAATGTCGGAAACTGGACATTTCGAATTGTCCGGTCCTATCGCCGAAGGGATGGAAAGGGTGTATACATCTGGCGCATACCAATTCAAGCTTGGGAAACTCGGCCATACCTTTCCCCCGTGGCTCCAATTGTATTTGTAAACAAGCATATTTTCAATTCGTTACTTATAATAGGTTTTCTCGTTTATACTTTTCAACTCATCTTCGGCTTTTGTTGGCGTGATCCAAAATATTTGCCCTCGTCGACACAGCACGCAGCGCCTGTGAAGGTACATCTTAGTATCTCGACGTAGAAACAAGCAATTCCGATGACACTCAAAGCGGAAATGGCCAATACGGTAGATTCAACATTCAATTCAGAGCACCTGAGTTTGGATGGACTTCCGAAACAACAAAACGTTTACACGCCTAATGAAACTGACAATGATGGGGCTACACTCGAGTACGCAACTGGCTTTCGCCTTACTATGATCATGTGTACTATCTTTTTGAGTACCCTCCTCGCAGCTTTGGATATTGTTAGTACATGACCATTTATCCTAAACAATCATTTCCTGACAAATATGGTTCATAGGGCATCGTCGCCACCGCAATTCCTGGTATCACCGACCGATTCCATCGACTCGACGATGTCGGCTGGTATGGAAGTGCCTGTTTCCTCCTTGTAGGCACTTCTTCTCCCATGTGGGGTAAAATATACAAATACTTTTCTGCCAAGGTCGTCTATATCGCCTCAGTGGCTTTGTTTCTAATTGCGAGCATTGTGGCAGCAGCAGCTCCGAACAGTCCAGCTTTGATCGTCGGCCGAGCCCTCCAAGGCTGGGGATGCTCCGGAACATTGGGCGGCTCCGTTCTCATGATCAACTATGTTGCAGAACCCAAGAAGCGACCTATTCTCATTGGTCTGTGGATGGGTGTGTTCATGTTCTCAACCATTGTCGGCCCTCTGATCGGCGGCGCTTTCACGAGTGAGGTTACTTGGCGATGGTGTTTTTGGATCAATCTACCCGTGGGAGCTCCCGTCATTGCCTTGTGTCTTATTTTCTTCCGTGTCCCGAAGCATATCAAGCCAGTTGTGGCAACGTGGAAGGAAATTATACTACAGCTTGATTTGCCAGGCTTCGGTTTGCTTCTCACTTCCCTGGTATGCTTAACCTTGGGTCTGCAATGGGGTGGCCAGACGAAGCCATGGGACGACGGCTCTGTTATCGCTACTTTGGTCATGTGGGTGGTCTTGACCATCGCATTCTTCATCGTCGAGTGGCTTCAGGGTGCTTACGCGATGGTGCCTTTGAACCTATTGAAACCACGCCTAGCATGGACCAATGCTTTGTCCGGCTACATGTGAGTCAATAACTATCCAATTGGTGTCCTATGTTGTATCTAAATTGGCTAATCGCGTGTAGTGGCAATCTAGCCAACTTCCAAGTCCTTTTCTATCTCCCTATTTATTTCCAGTCCATTCATGGCCAGTCAGCCATAACAAGCGGCGTCAACAGCCTTCCGTATATGGCTTTTTTCGCTCTAGGTTCAATGATAAGCGGCGCATTGATTGGGAAAACGCGCCTCCTGCAACCCTACCAGCTAGCCAGCGGGCTGCTAGCTACTGCTGGCGCTGCGCTGCTCTACACTTTAGACGTCAAATCATCCAAAGCTCGGTACATTGGGCCCCAGGTGCTTTTCGGAATTGGGATCGGTCTCGGTAATCAGGTTCCGATGACGACGCTCCAGAGTTTCTCAAAACCTGAGGATGTAGCATCGACTACTGGCGTAATGCTTAGTGCGTATTCAGGCTCATTCTTTTGTATCGTTGCTTCGCTTAGTTGGCTAACCTTAGACTTAGTGTTCAACTCCATCAGTGGCGCTTACTTTGTGTCGGCAGCGCAGTCTATCTTTGCCAACCGGCTGCTTCAGAAACTCACGAGCACTGCCCCGGAAATTGATGCTGCCAGGGTTCTGGCGACAGGAGCGTCTGAACTCCATCACGCCTTCAGTGGCAAAAGCCTCTCCTCTGTTCTTGATGCTTATATGGTTGGAATTAAAGATGTCTTTGCCTTTTCTCTGGCTGGCGCAGCATTCACTGTGCTCATCGCTCTGATCATCCCTTTCAAAAGGCTCCCTAACGATAACGATGAAAAATCTGGAGAGAAAGAAAACTGAGCTAGCTTTGGGTGCAATTTTTTTTAAGAAAAAATAAAAAAATAAGAAAAAAAATTAGAGAATCTTCTTTCATGCTAGGGTAAGGCATGGGCAAACGGACTTAGACACAGAAGAGATATTTGATACAAGTGTAGTCGACAATGAACCAGACAGGAAGGGGCGGGCCGTATGGGGTAAAGTGCAGGAATTATTTGATCGTAAGTAGGTAGATGGATTAAAGAATATTTAAGATTTTACCCTAGCTTCCTATTTCCGGATTCCCTTTTGCGTTTATCGAGATTTTGCAACAGAAACTTGCTTTCCTTAACCACTAAGAAACTATCTTGAGCTACCCGGGAGGATATTGACGAGTCTTCACAACCTGCGGAAGAGCTTACGTATCAAAGTCAAGGGATACGTACGGAGTAGGAGTCGCGTTGCTGTGGAGCTTATGTAATTCGACCCACTTGCCCACCTTTCTGTCTTGAACTAATGCTCGTTCCCGCATGTGGCACAGTTTGCTGTGGCTGGAGCATGGACTCCTTACTTAGTACTGACGCAAGCTCCCGGTCCAGGCGCCCTCTCTCCTCTCCTCCTCAATCTCATCTCAGAGCTGCCTGGCCAGCGCGTCTCTTGTTCCCACGTCATCTTTGTCGCTTTGGGCTTTTCTTCTTGGCTCTTTTGGATTCTTAATTTTCTCTTCCCTTTGGGCCTACTCTTCGTTTTCACTGCTCGTCGCTTGTAGCTGTTGGCTACCTGGCCTTCTCTTCATACCTTAACGACGAGCTCGGTAATCGAGCTCCCCGCCATTCATCATGGGTGCATGGAACGTGAGTGCTCGTGCCTAGTCGCATCTGTGTTCTATGTCTTCCAATGCTAATTCTAGTCTCAGATTTTCCGTATCATGGGCGACTTGTCCCACATGCTCTCCAAGTGCATCCTCATTTTCGCCATTCATCGAAACCGTAGCGCTGAGGGTGTGTCTGTCATCACCCAGATTCTCTACGCCCTCGTCTTTTGCACCCGATACCTCGACGTTTTCAGCGAGAACTCAGCATGGAACTTTGTTTTCAAGATCTTCTACATCATCTCATCATTTTACATCCTTGGTGTTATGCAATGGGTGTTCCCTCGATCGCGAGAACGTGAGATTGCTTGGAAGATTGGCGCCATCATCCTTGGTGGATCTTTTGCGCTGTCACCTTTCGTCATGCTGATCTTCGAGAGGGTTCGGGGATTCCGAACAGTAAGGCTCCAACCTTCACACACACCCATGAATGCCATACTGACTTGAAACGTAGTGGATGTGGGTTTTCTCTCAGATTCTCGAGTCTGTTTGTGTTCTCCCCCAGCTTCTCCTCCTCAGACAGACGACTGTCCCTACCGTCATCGATTCTTTCTACCTCCTTACCCTCGGGTCCTACCGTGCATTGTACTGCATCAACTGGTTCATCCGCGAGCTTGATGTTTCCGACCGCAAGCCTGATGCCGTTTCCGTTATCTTCGGTATTATCCAGACGGCCCTATACATTGACTTTGCTTGGGTTTACTACACTCGCCAGCGCGTCAAGCTCCGCGGTGGTGGCGTTGTTGACGCTGATGACATGCGTCGCGGTTGGCTCCTCCGTCGTATCTTTGGCAAGCGGGTCGAGACTGCCGAGGAGGATGACGAGGAGAGCGCCCCTGGTCTTGGTGATCCCAGCGACGTCCGCCGTGGTGGTTCGCGTCCCAATTGGGGCGCTCGTGGCATCTCAGTCAGCGCCGATGACGGTGTCCTCGAAACAGAGCGACAGAACCGCGAGCATCATGACGAGCTCGATGGCGCCGTCGACCCAGATGCTAAGATGCAGGACCCCGACGAGTTGGCCAAGGCTCTGGACGATGACGACGAGAACACCCCCCTTCGTCCCGACCGCGACGAGTCTAACGGCGCACCCAGCGGCCTTCGAGGTGGCGAGGAATGGCGCGATTAAATCCATCCTTGTCGGGCGTTGAATTTGATGGTATTTTGGAGTGTTGACTTGGGTACTGGGAATAGGGAATATTTGGGGGTTTGTATTTGTTTCAAAGGCTGTAGCTCAAGACTATTATTGAGCATGGGAAGGGATCAAGGACGGAGCTGTATAGAGAAGATGTATCGGGCAATTGGCATGTCATCGGCGCGTTTATTTGAAGAGGGGCTCATTGCCCTGTCTTCGTCATATGCCTCGGGCGCATGTATCTTTCATAAAATTTGTACGAAAATAAACACCGGAATAGTTACAAATGGGCTGGCGAGCACAGAGGGTAAAAAGCACAAAAAAGAAAGGTCACGGTGGGGATCGAACCCACAATCTCCTGATTCGTAGTCAGACGCCTTGCCATTGGGCCACGCGACCATTTGCTATTTCACATTTGCTAGGGTAAAGCATCGATCTATGTGAGCATCACACCAAACTCTCAATGTCTTGGAGGACGATGACCCGGGTAGCGAAAACCATGGCAGTATTCGGTGTCTTCAATGCATGATGAGAGTTTCAAGGGCCATTCATTATGGAATGTTGGGAGCATTACTTTCGATCAATATTCAAATGGTCTCCCCGAAGAGAAACATTGTTTCTATATATACGCTTAATTGCCTCGTGGGCGGCTGTTCCATCAAACCTGAGCCTAGACTTATGAGTCGGCCATGTTGTCCCGGCAGCACCAAAGCTGCCACAAAACTCCTATAGAATGACCGACGATAACGCGGGAAAAAAAAAAGATAGATCAAGAAAATGCATTGTATAAGACGAATGCGGGCTGGAACTCAATGGACAAAACGCTTCTCGAACTCATCGTACAGTTTGGGGCTAATCTCATCGCTGCTCATGCCCTCAATTTCGACGAGCACACCCTTTTTGGCATAGTGGTTGAGAACAGGCTCGCTGGTCTCTTTGAATTTTTGGAATCGAGCACGGTAGACTTCCTCTGAATCATCCGGGCGTTGGATTAGTGCCTCGCCAGTGATATCGTCTCGGCCAGAGATGCGAGGAGCGTTGAAAGTTGTGTTGTAGACACGGCCAGAAGGCTCGTGGACCCAACGACCGGCGATACGCTCCATGATGACGTTGAAGGGTGTAATGAGAGAGACAACGAGGTTGATGGGAATGATGTTTTCGAGGGTACTGGCTTGAGCAGCGGTGCGGGGGAAGCCATCGAGGATGAAGGAGGCAGAAGGGTCGTCCGAGACACGAGGGGGGGTGTGCATGTCGATGTGGAAGGGGTTGGTGGTAAGAGAATCGATCGGGCTGTCATGGCGCGAGGATTGGTCGGAAGTGGTGGCCTCGGCGGCAAGAGTAATGACTTGAGGCGGGCCTTGGCCTTGGAGCCAGCCGCGAGTGAAGAGTTCGTTGGAGAGGAGTCGAAGCATGAGATCGTCGGCGACAAGGCCGCCAGATTTCATGACGCTCTCGACCTTGATGCCTGTAGGAGGAAAAGTCAGCTATAAGCTCGCTCGTGGTGAATTTTTTTTATTTTAGAGGAATGGACAAACCCAGAGGTGTTCTATTCTTGACATTGTGACGGAGGAGGTCGCCGGTGCTGATGGAGTTGAGCTGGGGAAAACGATGGAGGAGGCGCTCGCTCTGGGTGCCTTTGCCCACGCCAGGTGCCCCGAAGAGAATGACTCTTGCGGCCTTGTTCAGTCTCATTCTAGGCGACCACAAGAACTAGGCCGTGGAGCGCACAGGTATTGCCCGTCAGGGGACGTCGTATATTTTTCGTTGACGGTGCGTCGTGGAAGAGCCGAAGAGGTGGTCTGAGGGGCACGGGCGCGACCGGAGGAGCGTTGACAATTGACAAGGATGGGCAGGGGTGATGGTTTTCTATTGAAGAGAGACAGAGAAACGTAGGATGGGCGCAATCTTAGAAAAAGAAATAGACCATAATCGCAGTAATTTCAATTGATGATGGAAGGAAGAGCAGATATAAAAATAAGAGAGATGGGGGAATTAATGGGGGAGGAAGAGGAAGAAGAAGAAACGGAGAGGCAGAGATGGAGAGGGGTGTCGCATGGATGGTGTTGAGAAAGTCGAGACTCCGAGCGAATGAGAATGAGCGTTGGGGAGACCGTTCCTTCCATTCCTTCCAGGGAGACGTCGGCGCGAGCCAGTCTCAGCCCAACGCAGGCCGCATCCCGCATCAAGCGCAGGGGCCACCAGCGTGGACTTACCCGCTGGGCTGGACCTTCCCCCAGGTCCCCTCTTGTTGTCGGCATATGTCGTAAGCAGGTACGTACTCAAAACCGCCGGCCTCCGAACCTCCGGAACATTCGGGCATTCATAATTGAGACAAAGATCCGGGGAACAAGCTAAGTCCATTTATTAACCCCATCTGGGGAATTAGATCGAATCGAAGATGATTAATTGATCGCTAGGTACTGGAAAATTTCCCATCGATGACATAGCAATATCATTCGCAAATGGCCGAGTCATCTCAACTCTGGCTCTGTTAATGCCAACAGGGAATCCTCGGCATTTGTTGCCAGGCTTCTTCAGACCCCTCCCCTGGTGCCTTTGATCCGGTCTCGCCATGCCTGCACTGCCGCTTATGCACCGCGTACGTAGTACCAACCGGTAATAAGTCAATTTGTGTCGCCTATCTGAGGGCGGGGTCACTCGCATAATACACAAAACTACAGAACCGACCGCCACCAGCGCTGCGTTCCGGACCTGTCGGGCGAGTGGCACTTGCGCATTTCCACTGAAGGACAGATGGAATCCCGGTTCTAAGAGTCTGATACAAAGAACATGCGCAACATTTGCGTTGTGTTATTCACGGCTAACTTCCGATTGCCACGGCAAGAACGCAAAGCAGTTATTTCTCCATCATGAGCCATTTACTAATACATTTTGGTTTGAGAGGTGGTCATGAAAAACAATTTATGTTGAAGCTCGGCAATTCCATCTATGAGGGCATGCGACTTCAGGGTTGTATTCTTTAGTACCTATTTGTGGATGCATCGAGCAATGTATGTATAGTTCGGTTTGCATCTATTATTAGTTAATTAATTTTAAGCTCTTACAATCGGCAAATTCTGTATTAATATATGGCCCTGAGGCAACATTTGCGCAAGCTTCTTGAGGTAGCTATATTAGATGGCTTGATTTTAATTTACCTCTTCATCGTCAATAGCGTCCCAAAGAATATTCTCACCCAATGCAAGTCGCGATTTCTCCTGGCCCTGTTAATGATCCTGGCACCCGAATTCATCCGACGTAATGTCTCTTGGGAGGGTGGTTGTGGTATGATTCGATGACGAGCAAGAGCGGCAAAGAACAACAAAATCTGCTACGGCTAAAGGAGAGAGACTCGGGATAATGCCTCTTTAATTCGGGCAAATGGGCCCCCTGTTGACCGTCGAGAAGAATATGCATGTCTGGTTTGCCAAGGCAGTGAATGCCCATCCCAGGTGTTGCCACCCATCAGTCGCCCAGTGACACCTATTTCGGTAATTCTATAGTTCTTCCGTCTGGTATTGCGGATTAAATAGAAAGACCCTTATATTATGGGGAGAAATTGTGCTGATCGTAGAATTCCTTCATTGAGCTTCAAATTGCGACAGGTTGAGGTGAGGAATATGCCAATTGTGGCTGTCGCATCCTCAAAAGATGAGTTGAAGAACTCTATCCATATAGAACAAAGAATCTCTAGATCTCCCTCTCCAAATCCATGGCCAAGCTTGATAATCACTCATAGTGTTGGTGGCCCTTATGAACACGACTTACTCAGGTACCATCCCGGCCCTGCAGTAGTTGTATCAAGTATAGATGTCTCGAGTCTGAATAACTTTTAAACTTGAACATCGACCACGTGACTAAATCAACCTGGATATTGTGCTGTTTCTATGATCTAAAACACTTTATAGTCCGTAGAATTAATCACACTTACAATTTGCAGAGTGAGCTAGACTGTTACCCTCATCACTCAAGTGCAAGAGCGGTAACCATGTAGCTAATCGTAACAGCAAAGGCAAAGCAAGACATCCACGGTTCAGTCAACGACGCTAAAAGCTTGAAAATTCTCCTTCAAACATCCCTCGCCTTCGAGAGGCAAAAAAGACTGCATTTATATCACCTGGTGTCTTCCAGTACGGCGAAATCGTGTTACAAGTCGCCGGTGGATGGCGTGATGTGCCTCGGCGGTTGCCGGCACGACATGTACTGCCGTATAGGCTCAACGAAGAAGACCCTGGTTTTATCTGGCCACGGGATTCTGGCTGACGAAGGAAAACTCTCTTGAAATGACAAGCTGTCACCGCATCTGCTGTTTCATGTAGTTTCTGATTCTGTGTTAGGGGATCAAACAACTATCTATGACATTCTGTCTCACTGCTGGTATGATATAACTTGATCGTTCATGGTAACTTACGATGCATCGGGTAAGAATCTCATGACCTCTAAAGATTTGCCACCTGTGGTCGTTCATTTGGCCTTTTCCACAGAAGTTCATTCGTGTAATTATTGCAAATACATGTACTTGATCATCGCCTGTAACATCGACAAGGCAAGCAGGGTGCAAAGATTGGTCAGCATTTTTACGCAACGTCTACTTGAGCCGCTCCAGATGCATCGAAGCAAATCCTCGCGATACTTCTATCGACGACATGAATGTAGAGTCGCGCTACGCCAAAGGATGATCAGACCCTTGGTATGCTCCTGAAGGTAGATCTCTCCGTAGATGATAAATCGAGGTAGCATTTTTATTGAGCCAAGAGAGAGTATTTAAGCGGTTGATAATAACAGACATGTGACTCTGAGTATGATGAGAATAATCCCTTCAACCCGAGGCCTAAGCGCGATATCAGACCTCTATCGTCTCAATAATCTCTTCACCCCTCTTACTTCCCACCTCTGATCCCTCCGCCAAATACAAGAACATATGACTCCAAAATTAACGCTCAAAATTCCATCTTCCTTCCTTAGAATTGAACGCTTACTGCTTTAACATGAGCCAGCCTGGGTTGAGCTGAGTTGATCTGAGTGAGTCTGTATAACTAATTATAGTTGTTTTGGTCCAGACCCTGGATTCAGAGTTTCAGGCTAACTAGATTCACCTAGATACTACTCATGGCCTAGGTTCGCCTTAATAATTTAGCGAATCCCCACGGTCGCACATTTGGTGAGGTCGCACATTTGGTGAAATACCACCCTTCCAATCGGATTTTTCACGAACAGTGGGTAGGATGCATATTGCATGAATTGTAGGCCGGCTCGTTGATATCGCTCTATTTTTGATAAGATCTTTTCTAAAATGGAAGGTTTCTAAGTCTGCGCCCGGCCATGCATTGCTAGTAAGGGTATTCCGTAAACCCCGCTGCTTACTCACACTTAAAGGCTATTGGTGACTAACTAGATAAGAATGAAATTAATCATCTTCTCGCATTTTCTCTCCACACATTCAGTACCACATCCCCCTGGCCAGATATGTCACGTTCCAGGAAGGGTTGCACAACGTGTAAAAAGCGCCACCGGAAATGCGACGAGACTAAACCGGTTTGTCTGCAATGCCAGGCTAACGGATTGGACTGCGAGGGATATGGTGTAGTGCTCCGTTGGGATATTGGAGTTGCTTCACGGGGGCGCCTCAAGGGTGCTTCGATTCCTGTTGACACCCTTTCAGACAATGGCGAATCAAAGCGCAACCCACCTTGCGACAATAATCTCATCACCAAGTCGCGGCGACCCCGGCAGATTCCTTTGCCTGGGCAAATTGTCGCTTCTGAAGGAACGCCAGATTGTATGTATGATGCTGACGAGCTGATGCCGTCTCCATGCGTCCTCCCCGAACATGACTCTATGGATAGTTTAGGCCTTGAGTTGCTCGCGTCACCAAGCACAAGTAAGGCGGAACAAGACAGTCTTCTTTTTAAAGAATGTAAGTTGAAATTTACTACAACTGTTCATGTGACAAGTGGATTCAAGTTAGTCCACTATTCTTGCTTCATGAGACACAATCTAATCAGGGCATATAAAGTCGCCGAAAGGACAATCTTCCTTCTGTATTCTACCCATGTCGATGATGCATTCAACTCACGCCTCTGTCAGCTCGCCTCCCAGTCGGAGGCGCTCCGCAGTATACTCATCGCAGCACATCTCTACATCTCGAATCCCGAAAGCCCCTCAGCCTTGTTCGAGGAGTATTACAACCGAAGCCTACGTCTGTTTCGTCGACAGCTAGAATGGTACGATGGAACTCTGAGCGAAAGTATAATGCTCGCAGGTATTTTCGTGTGCACGATAAATGTAAGAATACCTATCGTTTCTCTTAGGGGGAAGTGTGGTGTGCTGACAAGTTGCCTTTCCCCCCACACCAGCTTTTCCAGGCAACGCCATGGTCTATTCACCTTGAGCACATGATGAAGGTTTACGGGTTTACGGCCGACAACAGCCATACGAGTCGCTTGGCAGATATGCAGTTGCAGTACCCAATTGAAGTGATGGCAGTAATGGACCTACCGACCTTCGTCCGTGGACGCTCGACTACAACCTTGGGTATCTGGAAGCGCTTGCGGGAGGAGCAGGTAGCCTGGCCTAGCGGAAAGGCGCTGGGGACCGAGGCCGTGTCTGGGTTGCCGCGCGGTCTTCTCGACATTTTCGCATCTATCGAAGATGATACTGCCGAAGACGCCTTCCTTGCTTGGCCTGGCGAAGTGGGAGAAGTGCCTCAGTGCCATTTATGGGAGGCATACCGTATCGCAGGCGTATTGGTCAGCCGCCGAATGCGGCGCAAAAGGTCTTCATATTGCCCACAATCACCCACCGCGGAAATACTTGTTGCCCGCTTGATAGCGGCCATGGATGCGCTCTGCGATACCCGGCACCGGTCTGAATACAAGAACTCTCTTGCTAGCAACGCCTTAGCATACCCTTACGCCGCGGCCCGGCTAGAAGTTGCAGTCTTGCTAGAGAAGCCGGCCTGGGTCCGGAACTTGCGCCGGTTTGTAGATATCTGTGGACCATACGGTAACACTGCAAATGCGCGAAAACTTGAAGAGGTGCTTGACGAGGCACTAGAGAGCAGTGACGACAGCTACGATATTGATGACCAGGCCAGGCTGAGAAATGTGGAAATTTCCCTGCTCTGATTTACGGGACGGTTATGACATCCCCGCATCTTCGGGACGCCAATTAACCCTTATCTTGGCTAACCCGAGTAGGCTGGTTGACACGCCAATCATGTCTTGCGATGCTATATACCGATTTCGGTATGGGGTCGTGGCGATGGGTCGCTGAAACTTACCTCGTAGTTTTTATAGATTCCGCACTTCCCTGGGCGATTCCAACAATTTCAACACCTATAAAAGGCATCCAGTCCTCGTCCTGCTTGAGAGATATGTCATTGTATACAATATCCGAATCGACACGCCAGGTGGCCTTTGCCCTATACGCATAATCTACTGTTCGACACCATGGAGCTCTCAGGAAGCGAGAATCGTCTTCCACCGGGAAGCGTTGTTCTGGTAACAGGTAAGTATGACGCAAAGAAGCATTGATTAATCAAAACCTTTCATTTTAAACATCTGTGCTGATGGTTCCAGATGCTACGGCGGTAGTCAAAGTTCCTACACCAACAGATGATCCCAATGACCCTCTTGTACGTCTTTTTCCATTCCGACATCACGAACCCATATGTCAGGCAAAAATTTGACAGCTCCGATCAGAACTGGACTATGCCTCGAAAGCTACTCAACACTACTTTTGTGCTGGCTGTTACAGTGGCAGTATTTGCTGCGTGAGTTAATCCAAACCCGTGTAGAAGTTAACTCACTCTTGGTAGGATGACCATGCAGACGGTGTTTTGGCAACAAATGGTCGTGGACATGGATGTCACATATAGTCAACTAAATGCGGGAGTGTCTTTTAATGTTGTTGGGCTTGCTGTTGGCAGCATGGCCTTCATTCCTTTCACCAAAAAATACGGACGCCGACTGACGTATATAATGTCAACGGGAGTGATGGCTGCTGCCGCATGGTGGAGTAGCCGTATGTCTACCACCGTCGAGATGTATTTGACCAACTTGATTTTTGGTCTCGCGGGCTCAGTATGCGAGGCCCTCTCTGAAATGACGGTAAGCAAAACTAGTTACCCATCCTTCTAGGCTGGTACTTAGCTAAACGGAGGACTGAAGATTGCCGATTTGTTCTTTGTCAATCAACGTGGTACAGCCAATGGCTTCTATATCACCTGCGTCATGATAGGAAACTTTGTTTGTCCGACTATCGCAGGTATCCAAGCCGCTGATTCTGGTTGGCGCTGGGCATACTATACCGTGGGCATCGCTTTGAGCCTTCTCTTCTTGCTCTTCTTGTTTCTTTATGAGGAAACGAAATACATCCCCCTTTGCCACGGCAATTCTCCTGCGGCTGAAGCGGGCCTTGAGAACACAAAAGAGTCACCTTTGGATTTAGCCGTCCGCCAGTCCCCGTCTGCCGTGGAGAAAGGGGTTGCGTTGTCAGACCAGGTTGGGTGGCGGCCAAGTGATTCAGCCGCACGACAGCCTCCCATGAACACCTATAGGCAAAGAATGCGCCTCTTGACGCCAACGGATGAGTCCCTCTGGCAAAACTACCTGACAGCATTCAAAATGGTCGCATTTCCGCATGTCCTATTTGCGGCGTTACAATGTGCTAATGCTGTTGGATTTCTGGTCTTGCTGACTACTGTCAGCTCGATCGCTTTTTCCGAGCCACCGTACAGTTTCAACACTTCTGGTGTTGGTCTGATGCTCATGGGTCCGTTCGTTGGGAACCTTCTCGGAAGCGTCTACGGGGGCCTTTTGGGCGACGTAGTCATCGTGCGAATGGCACGACGCAACAACGGGATTTTCGAGCCGGAGATGCGGCTTTACATTTTACTGCTGCCTGCATTGTGCACAGGAGCTGGGTTGGTTCTGTTCGGGGTTTCAGTCGATCGCGTAAGTTAATTTCTGTTTATCTACATGACCCATTTGCTCGGACATTTTCTCGCCCCATACTAAACAAGTATTTACTAACCTACCATAAGGGTTTCCACTGGATTTACCCTAGCATTGGCGGTGGCCTTTTTGCTTTCGGAATGGGATCCATGATGGATGTAGCATGCACCATCGTGATCGACACATATCAAAGCGTATGTTTGCCCACATGGACTTTCTATGAGAGGCCACTTTGTATTCTCTTGGACCTGAGATTCAAGGAACATTTTAAACCCTTCAACCCGTACTTTCGCTAATTCTCCACGCCCAGGTAACTGCAGAAGCTTTCGTTGTCATAACATTCATTCGGAACGCAGCCAGTATCGGCATTCCGTTTGGTGTCGTTCCATGGACAAACTCAATTGGCTTAACGAAGTTGTTCATCGTTAGCGGCTGTGTAGGATCGGCTATTTGTCTACTATTCATTCCGTTAATCGTTTGGGGGAAGCGTATTCGGATTACTTTATGGCCATTGTACAACTCGGTTTTGGCAACGAATGGTGATACCCGAGCCTAAGAGCAATACCAACGGGGAGAAGACAAAACTCATCAATCCCTTCGTCATGCCCTCTGCGTATATCATTAGTTCTTGATAAATTTCTACTGAACCTCCCTCTGAGGCTCCCAATGATATCTGCCTAGCCCCCTCGAGCCCATCAAAAGGTTGTTATCGTCTCCAAACCTACACGATCCACCACCCTGTCTACTCTCACGTCGCCGAACACTAACTATAGGCCATTGAGTGCTAGCCCCACCCATTCCGTAGGACTACTCACTTAACCATGGAAGGGCGTGGAGACGTACTGTGGCTTCGAACATGGCACGAATATCGCCAGACATGATGTTCAGCCTCCAAGACCGTCTCAGGAGTGAGTGTGGTGAGCTTTCACAACAAAGTTCTATAGGAATGAGGAATTCTCAAATACAGCTTCGGACCCTGCCGCAGCGAAAGAAACAGTGTCATTGTAAATGCAAGGAGCTAGGACTTAACGTACCAGCAAGTTGCAGCGTTGCAGCGTGGAACATAGGTTTGGGCGGCGTTTTCGTCCGACAGGTGTAGAAGTTTAGTTAAGGCGCGATTCATGTCACAAAGTTGATTTGGGATACTTAGGAGCAAGGGAATGGCCAGAATTCATCTATATAACCTGCTTGAGAACAGGTTCAACCACATAGTATTTGAAATGGTTGTAGATGATGTCCCGGCGAGGGGGATGACTTGCATCAAGATAAAACAAATGGGATCATCCTTTCCATTGGTAACGAGACAAGCGACCGCTAGAGCGGTGAGGCTTTTGCACATGGATCTAAGGCTGCACATAGTATCTACATCCGGACATGATAATTTCCTGCTCGTCTCGCGTTATCCGTAGTAATTAGCTGTCTAGAATTTTCCATCTTAGTCAAAGCTTCCGACGGCGAGACTTGGAGTTCTAGATCTGATGAACGATGGGTTCAGTGAGATAAAAAGCATCTTGATAAGTGGATTCCTTGGATAGGAAACTAGGGCCTAAGAGTTGTGTCACGGAAAATACCATAACTTGGCCCTTCTTAAGCCAAACGAGCGATAGATGTGCGATACAAGCACAGGAGCTTTGTTCGAGTTGGAATACTCATTAAGTAGAAGAGGAGGAAGAAGACAACGGGACGACTGAAGTTCTATTAAGAGTGGAAGTTGTATATAAGATGTGGTAATAGCTTTTATCAAGAAAAAGTACTTCATAATAGTATAAATACCATCGACTACCTGAGTACAAGTGCCTTCAAGCTATCGTACTAGAAAGTTTCAGCTCACCAGGGAACTCTTAATTTGCCTCGGATTCCATCCTTCCACCATAGCTAATTGCTGTTGACATGCGTGATGGGAATGAAGGTAAACGCGATAGACTTGGGCAAGTCATGAGGAGAGCATTGATGCCTCTATACAAATTGAGAGTAATTTCCAAGCCCCTCCACTGCCGTTGGTCACTTCTTCGGAATAAAGAGGCTTCCTATTGTTTGTCACAACCTACTGGCTTAGGACAAACAAACAGACATATGAACGGGAAAGATTGAGGTGCCCGTTTCGGTTTGCATTCGTTGTTGCAAGCACATATAGTTGTAGCGGCTCTGATGAACAAGCTTGGATGCCTATCACCAGTGAAACCTGTCGCAGCTTGGTATCGGGGTGTCAAAGGGACATCTAGAGTGGGAGCAGCAAGGCTGCTGCAAAATAAAGCGGCAATAACTGCGAGTGTTTTAATCTCCATCGTGGCAAAGAGAGCTAGAGTAAGATTTAATGAAATTGATGGTTTGTTGAGGGTTAAGTTAGAGTGAGGGCTGAAGTCTAGGAGAATGTCAGTAATAGTGGTGGACTTTATATCTTTGGATATTCTCTAGGTGAGGTTTTAAACAGTTGCCGTTCAGCCATTATCAGAAACGAAGGCTAAGACACCTTGCGGAGGCCATGTATTCAATATACCGGCCTGGCATTCCATCCATTAAATACCGGTAACTGCGACGTTTCACGACTTAGAAGGGCCGATTGTAGCATACCATAAGTCTAATGTTCAATTCCACATGGAATGCTGACACAAAACCTCTTGAATCAATCCTAAGGTCTAGATTCGGGTCCATCATCTGCCGCGTCCATCTGGTACGAAGTATTAATGGCGTAACATATATTGAATGCGATATGGGGAAATGGATGGTGAATAAAATGTTGTACATAGATGTTCCTCGTTTAAACAACTAAGAGAAATAAGAATTCGTGAACATCACTATGCTGATTTGCCTATGACCCTATCAAGTGTTCAGGGGTGTGTTCAGAGATATACAACTTGGCTTCACTTATAAAAGAGATGCACCATATCATGGCAATATTTACTTAAAAAAAAAATATGCAATTGATTTTATTATCCTCGGATAGAAATCAGGTCTTCGAGATCAGCTTTTGGTAAATGGTGGTGGTTAAATGGCCCATGAATATATGGGCTTAATTAGTATGAGTATTGCTATCCGCACAACCTACTATTGCTATCCGCACAACCTTTTAATCACGTGACTACAATTTCTGCCCC
>CAKNEU010000214.1:0-42907 GCA_930272665.1 Mariannaea elegans | reverse complement strand
AAAATAAAAATAAGAAAGAAAATAGTGCAAATAAGAGTTTCTAAATAACTTTATTAGAAAATTCTCTAATAATTTAAGAAGATTTATACTTACTATTATATACTTAATAAGTCTAATTTTAAACTTATAGACTATTCTAATGTAATTTGAATTTTTAAGAAATTTTTAAAAAAATTATCATTTAAGGTATAAAATCTAAGTGGCCCACTCGCTTGTCTGGCCCACTCACTTGTGAACCACGTTAGTTAATTAGCTATTTCTTTAATATTATATAATTATAAGGGAAACCCTTACAAATCTAAGTTGAAAATAAACTAAATAATAATCTATGTCTCTAAATTAAATAGTTTCCGCAATTTCAAAATAGTATTATATTAAAAAAGAATGCCCTTTTATCAGTAATATAAGGTCTAATAATAGACCTAATAGATACTTGCAGTATCTTAGAGACTTAATTTTTAGTTATTTTAAAAGGCTTAAAGAGTAAGAAGTATATTAGCCTCTGTATTAAATTGAGATATATTTAGTAATTGAGTATTAATTAATTAAATAAAAGAAACAGAGATTAAGGGATTTTTATCACACTTGCTTATATACTATACTTACTTGTAGAGTACATTCCTTTTCTAATAAAATATAAGTAAGCTTAAATATAACTAGTAATAATAAATATATTTAATATAAGGTTATTACTATTTTTAATTAATTAACTAAAGCTTTAGTTATAAGTTGAAGATGATAATAGTTTTAATAGCCTTATAGCTATTAAAGTAAGATAAAATAATTATAGTTTTAGGGTTTAAACTTTATATATAGGAGTATTACGGGCTGGTGCCCGACTTAGTGGACCCGGCTGTGCCGGATCCGTGCCTACCCAAACCCTGCTAGACCTTACCGCCTTTACAGCTATATAGTTGCGACCTCAAAGGGAGAACGTACTAGTTCTTCTTCTTCCTTTTCTCCTTAGCTTTAGATAGACAATTCAATGCAGTTTCAGCTTGTTGAATAAACCTCTGTCAGCCCTTCACATAGTCCTTCCGTTCGGACTGGAACGAGACTATAAGAATATCCCTTATAAGCTATTGTGTAGTGCAAGTCAGTATAGTGAATTTAGCTGAATTGGTTGATCTTTTTGGCCTAATGGCTAGAGATCTATTGTGCGGGAGTTACACTACGCTAACTGTCACAGAGGCCTTGTCTTTAGCGGTTAAATTACTGATGTGTTGGGCCCGTACAGACGGGTCAGTTGTTTCGAGCGTATAGGTCTGAGGGGTCTGACTAGATCCCTGACTATCAGACCGACGGGTCTGTCGCGATCGGCCGAGCTTGACCTGCTGTGGGGGGATGCGAATTTGGCGATAATAGGATGCAACGGTCGGTCTGATGGGGCGTTACATCAGTTGATCATCCGAATCTGGGTTGGCTAGCTGCCAGATCCGGGCTGAATTGGCTTTTAGACGGAATGCCTTGTCCCAGGTGCCCCAGTCGTTAAAGGTCTCAAGATAGACCTTCCGGGCTGTTGTGTTATTATCAGTAGGCATTGCGTTTTTCGTCTCTGTAGATCAGATCAAATTGACAATTGTATTGCTTGTCTGCGCAATAAGCTCCTTAAGCAACTGAGACTCTTAATTGTTGGATACATCTCGTCATATTTAATTACGGGGTTCCTCTTCTAATGAGTGTGGACTATGGAGCTGATGATGTTATTGATTAAGGATCTGTCCTACCCCTCTTTTGTCCTTTGAGGGGTTTTTATGCAGTTTATGCTTTCTGACTAAGATATGGCTATTATTGTATCAGAGGTCAACTAAGAATATACACACATCCAATCGGACACTTTTGAGAACCCGGGCTTGTGACAGGAGGCCTTTATACTAGCTGCACTATAGTGTGCTCTTAACATCAGCCCTGCAAGTAGAGCTGCAGAGCTGAAGGCGAGTGTCATCATTATCATAGCACCACCGCCTCATAGCCTCTATTTATTCAGCGCCTCGCCATCCCGAAGCTAGACCTCGATCTCTTTCTCCTTTGCGCAACCACACAACTTCATCCTAGTACCTCCTAAATCCTCCACCCAAGTCAATTAACGCATTTACTACCAACTTCCGTGACTGTCTAACGACAGGTACGTACGAATCTCCAGTCACAATTCTCGGTGTTTTAATACTTATCACAGCCAATACATTCTGCGACGCAAATTACAGGATGATATCGCACAGCAATGCGGAACAGGAGGAGCCTACGACGGGGCTTCCCACGACGGACAGTGAATTCGATGTGGAAGAGGATGCGCACAGCGATGTGGACGAGGAGGAGATGAAGAAGTGGCTTTCGACGACGTACGAGCGCGGCTCAAAAAAGCCCATGAAGGAGCCTCTCACAGCACCTTGGGGTCTGCCGATCCGCGATGCAGACGTGGAAAAGCTCAAAGTCGGATTCAAATCTCGAAGCATGGACGACAAATGGGACATGCTGATCGAGGATCCGGACGAAAACGGCAACATATCTCTGCACATCCTTCGAAGCTGGTTACAGGAGGAGTGCTACATACTTCACATTATTCCGAAACCAAGCAACGATGATGGCGGGAGTGCAAAGATCCAAAGCATCACCTGGGAAGGGAACAAGGCGGGGTTGCAATGCGATGCAGAGCAGGCGAAGAAGGAAGCCGTGATTCTGTCCAGAGGCCACCTCCACTGCGAGTTTGAGACGCTCCCGCATTACCCGTCCTCAGTGTTTTGGGATCCTAGTGCTTATAAGAAGTTGGACGCGGAATAGGTTACTAGGCCCCCCCAGAAGGCCATCCGGCAAGCATGGAGGAGTTGTCTCATGTTAGGGTTGTTTTCCGGTACCTTTAGCTGAGATGGTAGTCAATCTTTCCTGATATCCTGTAGCCTGTTCTTACTGCTTAATGATGTTATAACAATTACAACCGCCCCGACGGTCAAGGCACCCTCGACAGGCTCCGACTCCGAAACACCTGCCGCAGGGAGCCCTTCAACACAGAGACGCTCTCGCTCTGCAGTGTCCTCGGCGTCCAGTTCAGCGCCGAGACGAGAGACCTCTGCTTCGCTCCTCGAATGCAACAGACGCTTCTGCTTCCTCAGACGCTTCTGCTTGTTGAGCTTGTTGGAAGGCTCCTGCTGCAGACAAGCGATCTCGCGCTGGACCGCAAGAAGTTCCTCCTCCATCTCCAGCTCCTGCGCCGCAATCTTCCTCTTCTCCTGGGTCAACCGACCCACTTTCAAAAGCCAGCTACGAAAGAAGCAACCCAGACGTCCGAAAAAAAAGGCACACACAGATCGCGTGATCGGAGTGCCTGAGGAATCGCACCGACGAGCGCGGCAAATGCACTCTCGATCAATTTTAATCATGCCGAGGTCAGGGCCAAATCATTCTCCTCACAACAGAAAATGGATTGTAATGTCCTATTTTTTGGGCAAGACAGCGCGCATGATTGGGGTCGAAGAGGCCATTTCCGACCGAGCTGTCTATGTGACTGTTGGGCGTTACCAGGACCAAGAGAGTGCATAAGACCGACCTCGCTCTGGGCGGCCTTCAGCGCTGACGGAACGCGATAAAAGGCATATCTTTATAATTATCAATAGCGACCCTTTCATACAGCATAGGGGCTTAATCGACTAGGCTGGCCTGAACTGTTTAGTTACACCATAACCCGGTATCTTCGAACAGAACATATTGGGCACTAGACTGCCTTGCGGCGGCCCAAATTGACGCCAGAAGTAGCCCGCATGCGGCTTGATTTTGCGAGATGCTATTTAGAAAAGCCGGAAAGCTTGTGGAAGGTTTGGATTTTCACAGATGAAGTCACGGTTGTCAGGGGATAAGGCGAGAGACAGAAGTGGGTTTTCTAGCCAAAGGATGCGACTTCTGAACTCCGCGATTTCTCAACAACTAACAGAGATAAAGGGAGAGCAATTATATCCTAAGAATTTAAAGCCATGAGAGAAGCCTTCAAGATATTCTCAGATGTTTTGGGGCAGATTTGCGGGCTTGAGACGCACGTCTCTGGTGACCTTGATTGAGGACCCCGAGGCACCTCGGGGGGGAGTGACAGGCCGCCGAATTTAAGCTTGCCTTGAAGAAAGCCTCCCAATTATAGATGAACCCGGCTATATGTTCTAACAAGATGATGCACCCGTGAATACAGCTGGAATAGTTTAAATCTGGCTCCAAGACTGGGCTGAAGAGAACGGGGTCGCCATCTCCAATTTCCCCCCGTATAGCCCTGACCTCAACCCCATCGAAAACATTTGGCCCCTAATAAAAACTCGGATAGTTTAGGCATATCCCGAATCAAATGAGATGCCTCGAGCAAATAGGACTAAACAGCTGCTTGTGCAGGCTGCTGTTGAAGCCTGGGAGGGCATTGAAGAAAGGGTCTTGAACAACCAGTGGAAATCGATGCCCAAGAGGTTGAGGCCGTGACAGACGCAAATGGCTGATACACTAAATACTAATTCATATCAGAAGAAAGACCTGTCATTTGAAATTGTAATTCTATTTTTAATGAATCAATTGACCTTCATTTGGCTGAGAAATGTAACTTCAAAGTTCGTGTGTTAGGGCGTGGGTGTGGTCATGCATCGAGGACTGCTTGGAACTTTTGGGGACCCACTGTAGCCTTAGCTAGCCTTTTGTTTCCTCGTCGCTCAATGTCGTTCATAGGTACTGAAGGGCTTGCTCCTGCTGCCGAAAGAGCTTCTTCTAGCAGTGCATGGTCTTTGAAGTCATATAGTATGATCCTCTCGACGTGCTGATTTTTCACCATATTTGTTGTATTTTTTAAGGGCTGCAGATTCGGCGCTCCCAGAGATACAAATTCGGGACTCTTGAGGTTCTTGTATTAAAAACCTGTCCAGTTTATGGCTACCAATGGTTACCCCGTATGATCAAGTCCAATCAGCAGGTCTGTAACGGGGTTTGTGCGCGCGTGCACGCCCGCGTTATATATGGATGTGAGGTAGTGAGCTAATTGCGGGAACTGCAATTATTGCTGGATCTTTTGCCTTAGCGGGTAACTGGTCTATTGTGCGGGCTTGAAATGCCTCCAATCCCGTTACAAGGTCATCGACTCGGCGGATCAAGCCAGCTTCCAGTGAAATTTCTTCTAGATCTTGGACAAGAAAACCCGATAAAGTTGTAAAAGCTTTGTATGTTTATAATTAATAATGTAAACTTTAAACCCTTTTTATATAATAAGTTTAAGGTTTTATTAATAGCCATAATAATAATGAGGATATTAGCTTCTTTTAATTAAGCAGATATAATATATATATTAAGAAAAGTAAGTTATAAGAAGGAAGGCTAGAAATGTTAACATAGTAACTTACTTAATTAAGTAGCTTACTTAGTTATAAACCTTGTTAGTGTTATTATAATGATATAATATCAATATATTAACTAGCAAATAATATATTGGGGCAGTTTATAAATATTATAAAAAAGGGTAAACTTTATCTGTATATAAATATTTAATTCTGGAGGTATAAAGTTAAATTAGGATATTAGTTAAAGGATTAGTAGGATACAGACACCTACCCCTGGGCTTAGAGATAGGTTATTAAGCTATAAGTTAAATAGGTGTAACGGTTAGCGTGGTGTTACTTCCCGTGCAATAGACCCCTCAGGCAAAGCCCAAAAAGACCAACCAATTCTAGCACAATGTGCTAGAATTGCACCACACATCAATATATAAGGCACATCCTTACAATAGGCTTGAAAAAGGTATACATTTACCTATACCTGTATTAAAATTAGTTAATTTGCCCTTAGCAATTATTCTCTCCTGCCTTTATAAGTAGATAAATAGTATAGACTAGTCTATGAGTCATTAATATATTGTACACTGCTTTTATGCTAACCTCGGTCCAATAAACAATGTAAGGCTATTAGCAGAAGTGCCTAGTTGCCTTATTACGCCAAATATGGATTTATAATTGAGAAGTAATAGTAAGGGATTCCAATTATGCTAACCGAGTGGGTTGTATATCTAAGCCAATCGTATTTCTTGCTTCGTTCTTTTCTAAACACCAAGTCTCATGTTGTCCTGTTGTAGGTTCCTTATACACGTGAAAAGCATCTCCTTCTCTGGACCTAATTTACGCCGATTACTACTTTACAGAAATTATCAGGCAGGATTTTACTCACGCTTTCGGACACTTCTACTAAACTCCTTCCCAATCCGTAAGTTAATTGCAACAATGATACGGAGTGCAGGATCTATCTTCCAATGGGAAACCGAGTTTGTGTGGCACCGGCTGTCTGTTCTGGAACATAAGCTGGGTCTTGCGTGACTAGCCCTGATTTCGTGTGCAGTACCTGGCATTTCGTCATCTGAGCCTAGACATATAAAAGACTGTGCCTGCTGCCATCCCCGGGACATGCACCGTCGGTCTCGCTCAATTCAAAACTTCAACCTGTATCATTGTCATGGCGGCGCTGGCACAAGCTAGGCAGTTCCTCTGGGGTCCTCCCTCCCTGAATCGTTCCTTAGTCATCAAACTCGACTTTACTCTTCTGCCCTACTTTGCGCTCATGTGGTTCCTTTTCGGCATTAATCGCATGAGTTACTCGACCGCTTATATTAGCGGCATGGACGTCGATCTCAACTTCAAGGGCAAGGATTTTAATTACATGAACACCATATATGTTGTCTTCTATGCCGTTTTCCAAATCCCTTCGACGTCTTTATTGACGATATTTCCGCCAAAATGGGTGTTTGTCGGGTGCAATATTGTGTGGAGCGTATTGACGTTGGTGACGTTCCGTGTGTCGCATGTGTATCAGATTTTTATTTTGAATGCATTCGAAGGTGCTTTTGCAGCGGTGTGCTAGTTAGTTTCTGCCCAATGTGTTCGACAAAGCTACCCATCCCTAACCCTGAAATATAGTGTTGGTGGTCATTTTATCTATGGCAGCTGGTACAACAAGTCAGAGCTGGGCACACGCGCGGCTGTTTTCTGCTGCTTTGGCCACTTGGGTAGCATGGCCGGAGGATGGATTCAAGCAGGCCTACTTAAATCACTTGACGGTCATGGTGGGCTGGCCGCATGGAGATGGCTGTTCATCATCGTTTCGATCATCACCATTCCAATTGTCGCTTTTGGTGAGTTCCCTTTCTCGATGATATTTCCCTCAATTCTTCTCACATGAGGATTAGGCTGGGCCGTTATCCCTAATCTTCCAGCACACAAGAGCGCGTGGTACCTAACCAAGGACGAGAAGCAGTGGGCTATTGATCGGCTCGGGAAGCCAAAAAAGCAGGCTTGGGATCTAACCGTGTTCCGAAGAGTATTAACAAGTTGGCAGTTTTATCTGTTGCCTTTTATCTTCATGTGTAAGAATTCCACTCAAATGCCTCCTGATGCGGAACTAGATATTCTGACTTGACTAAGTGTACTCTCTTTGTGTACAGTCGTTGCTGAACAACGTGATGCCTCTCTGGATGAAATCCCGTGGCTACTCCGTTATTCAGCAAAATAACTACCCAACCGGTGTTTACGCCACCGCCATTGTCGGCACAGTCTTCTACGCAATTTGGTCCGACTCGATCCAATCACGCTGGCAGCCCTCCTTAGCCATCGGCGCAACCTTCGTCGTCGGCAGTGCCATTCTCGTCGCAAGCCCCAACAATGACGGTGCCATCTTCTTCGCCTTCTACCTCCTTGGTACGACATACGCACCCCAGGCCTTATGGTACTCGTGGATGGCCGACGTGACGTCACATGATCTACAGTTACGTGCGATTACCACAGGATGGATGAACTCATTTGATTTCGCCTTTGTGACTTGGTGGCCCTTGATTTTCTATCCAGTCACTGACGCTCCACACTACAAGAAGGGTTATATCGCGAGTTTGGTGACCGGAGCCGCAGTGATTCCACTGATTGGATTGATCGCGTTCCTTGAAAGACGGGATAGGGATAGAGGGAAGATTGGTCGAGAAGCCAATGATGAGGCCATTGAAGACGTTGAAGACGAGCAGAATGTCGTGGCAGACTGCTCTGAAAGTAGTCAAGTTCTTCATGTCGATACGAATCCTGACAAGTTGTAATGTAGTTAGATGTTATAGTATCACAGCCTCATCTGTCATTTTATCTCGCCCTCATTACCAGTGACCTAAAATCATACAAATCTAAGTCGGCTTTTGAGAAGCTACATTTATTGCATACACTAGATTAAATATACCATATCTCCAAATAATACCGTAAATAGATCTCCCAAGTGAATTATTCTCGTCTATATAATAGTAATCGCAATCTCACGTGTATATAGTCCTACTAGCTTTTCTACAATAAAGCCTAAGTGCCCGAATTCTTCTCCAGAATTCTCTTAACGTTCTCTCCGACGATATCAAACCGCCACTTATGCTCGCGTAGATAATCCGTCACAAGCCTACACTTAGGTCACGTGCAGGGATTCGGCCCAGCCAGAGAGTCGCAAATGAGGGGTACATTAAGCCCCACCTAATTTATGTGGTAATTAATAGAAGTCTAAGCAATTCCTAAATCTGCATAATAATACATTACATTCTTGGGAGCCATATCGTGACTGGATTCTCTTGGTCCTATTTCCGCTGCTTGCTTGGAAGGGTAGCTGTTGTAGCGGACCCTCTCTAATCCATATCCTTTTATGTGCTTTATGTAGCGTAGGAATTTTGTTACGGACTCATTTGTGTTGTAAAACAGGTGTAAAAGCTGCCTCGTAGCACGAATTCGTCATCCTTGATCAGGCATGCAGCCTGCATCATCAAGTCCGGGTCCAAATCATCCAAATGATCTGCCCATCCGACGTGATCTAACCATCGATTCGCCTCCTTTTTTTTCTCTTCTTTTTTTTTCTTTTTCGCTCGCATTGCTATTGAAACGTTCGGCCCGTTCCTGGTGGATTCGTTTCATCCTTTCGACCATATCTTCCGTTCCGCCATCACCTACTTGCTCCTCTGACACCTCCCTATCCTTGCCGATTTCAAACCACCTGCTAGCGGCACGGGACGGGAAAATCTTTGACGACGAACTCCTGTCACCCACGGCACTTCTCTCTTTGCACTACATTCCCTCCTCTCTTCCATCATTCTCCAGCCATGTTCTTCCCGGCAATGAGCTTGCATCCTACGCGCAACATACGGCCGATGTATGGACATTTATAATATTTTATTCCATTTTCTCCACAGTGAGCTAGTGATCAATAGTAAAGAGTGGTCGTTGTCTGGGCTTCTCGTTTTTCTCTCGTTTCATTCCTTGCCCTTCAATTAGACACCTTTCATAATCATCTTGGTACTTCTGTCGAGGCTTGAAACACCAAAACAAGGCGGGTTATGACGGTTTTAAAGAAAAATCTCCAGGCAGGCTGACCGAGCGTCCCACAGCCCGTGAGTTGGTTGTTAAACAACCGCAAGGGATGTCACCTGTGACAGCACACGTGACAGGATGAACGGGATGCTTCGATCTTGTTACCAGATTGTACGAACGGGCAAGAAGCATGAAGGGTAAGTAGCTCCATGTTCCTGCAGCTAATTTTCAAGTTTCTCAATAGATTGATCCAGTTAAGTTACAGTGCTTATGACGACTCTCGTTTAATTCTATTGCGACTTGTCTGGCAAATTCAAATGTCCATGATTCACTCTACCCAATTCCCTTCAGACTGCAGATAGTTGCAATGGCGATCAGTTTATTCAACGTAGGGTTTATGCATCTCTGCCTATAGCTTTGATTGCTGGGACGCCTTCTCCCGTTTCGCGATATTCTTAATTTCGTTCTTCAAGATTTTCCCTGCAGCACTTTTAGGTATCCGATCAACAAACCTCACCCCGCCCCTTAGTCGCTTGTAATTTGCCACTTTGGTTGCAAACCAGTCTACAATCTCTTTTTCATCTCTTAGACTTTGGGAGTCTTCAGGAATTCCAGTTACCTCGTGACATCCCTGGCTGCCTCTTTTGGCATGGACAATATAGGCTCTAGGCACTTCTGTGTGAGCGGCATCATCATATATGCCAATGATGGCCGCATCTTGGACCAAGGGATGGTTAGTCAGTTTCCCTTCGAGCTCGGTCGGAGTAACCTGAAAGCCTTTGTATTTGATAAGATCTTTCACCCGGTCTGTGATGAAGAAATTGTGATTCTCGTCCTGGAAACCAACATCTCCAGTCCGCAGGTATCTTTGACCGTCTTTTTCAATGATTGCAGCTGCTGTTGCCTCTTTATTCTTCCAGTATCCTTTGAAGACATTCGGGCCTGCAAGCCAGAGCTCTCCAACTGCACCTCTCTTGACCTCGACGTCATCCGATATAAATTTTCCAGACATGTTGGGAAACAATTTGCCAACGCTGCCGATAGATATACGCCACTCATCCCACGGTTGGGTATGTGTCATTGGCGACGTTTCAGAAAGGCCGTAAGCCTGGTTGATTCTAATGCTCAGTCGACGGTAGACCTTTTCGATAAGCTCCGTCGTCAAAGGAGCTGCTCCACTAGTAATCATGCGAAGACTGCGCAGATCATATTTTTTGACTAAAGGGTCATGAGCTAGGCGCACGATAATGGGAGGTGCGACGTAAACGAAGGTAATTTGGTGTCTCTCAACCAGTTGTAGGAACCTTTCAAACTCGTAGTCGCGCACGACAATCATCTCGATCCCTCGATACAGGCATTGCTTCACAAGTCCAACGAGTCCATAGATATGGAAGAATGGGAGGACTCCAAGTATCTTGTCCCTACCAGATTCGTACCATCGGCCCATAGCTCCTGTCATAATACAAAGCTCTGAAACCACGTTCCGATGGCTTAACATGACGCCCTTTGGAAGTCCTGTCGTACCAGAGCTGTAGACGAGAAAAGCAAGATCCTTATCAGGGTTTACCTCCCGTCGGCCATACCGTGGACATTCACTTGGTTTTGTGATATCAATCCAGGGGCGGAATTCTGGAGAGTTTTGGAAACCCAGAACTAGGATGCGCTCATTTGGAATCCCAGCGCTTTTCGCGGCCACGACAGCGGTTGGGAGGTGGGATTCCGCGGTGACTAAAATCCTGGCTCCGGCATTACGAAGCTGGAAGGCGAGTTCCTCGGATGTGTAAGCTGGATTAGCTGGCGACACGATACCACCAGCATAAAGTGTTCCAAAAATGATAGGCCCAAAATCAACATCGTTAGGGCAATAAATGGCGAGAATATCGCCTTTTTGCCAATTGAAGTGATGATAGAGGCCCTCGCCAAATGCAGTCGCAGCATCCTTCACATCCTGGAACGTGTATTCTCGTTCAGGATTATCTGAAGCTCTGTATATAACTATCAGCTGTAAGTATAAATTCCTATGTCAAATTTTGGGTTGATACGTACCTTGGGAGTCAGGAAATGTCTTGGTTGACTCCAACACGAATGACCACAGGTCCAAGTCAGGAATGTCTACGTCTGGGAACGTTGAATTGATAGGCATCTTGTGCGCGTCCGCAATGGAATTTGTAGGGTTTGGAATCAGATCTCTCTGGCTTTGTCACCTGTACCTATGCAGAAAGGATAGCCGAGGTTCAAACGCAGTCTCTCAATGCTTTGAAGTCATCGCTCCAATGCCGAACTTCTCTTCTGATCAATAAAATGGCTCAATCAGTCAGTTGTCGGCGATGGCGCAATCCAGTAGCCTAATTAGTCTATCCTCGGACTAGCGCAAAACAAAGAAAACAATGTATCTATTAACGTATAGTTTCCGAGGTTGTTTTCTTAGGACAATCGACTTTATCAAGCCTCTCTGCTTGGCTGACAGTTATGTTGGAAGTGTTGTCACGGGGGGATATGGAATCAAGTGTGTCGTTTCATGAGGGAGGGGGCGCTGCGACTTCGTGCTTTCTTCTCTGATTTTTGTTCTCGCCCACCAGCGAACCCTCCCTCGGGGACCGGCAGGCAGGGCGGGCGCGGGGGCATTAGTCCTTGCTCAAAAACCATCAGTTTCTTGATCTACAATCCTCTCATCGAATGTGACGATCCGTATCCAATAATTACTAAAATGATTGAACGACATTGAAACTTCTAGTTGAGACTGGGCAAATTCCGTACCCTCCATCCATCCTTGGGCTGTGGCGATTGTTGGTTAATCATGGTTAGTGGCTGCATTAACAATACCCCCATGCCCTGACCCAACAACCCACAATAGTGACGCCCGGCCATGCCTATCGGCCGCCTCGATAGCAGCACCCTTTTCAAGGAGTAATGCACAATAGCCTCATGCCCTTCCAGGACCATGTGACGTATTCCCCCAGGGGCGTACAACACCAGCGTCCGGCGATTGTGATTGACCGCCACAATAGCAGCACCTGTTGCAAGAAGCAGTTCCACAATAGCCTTATGCCCTTACCCAGCAGCCCATAACAGAGGCTTTCGGCCACTTCTACCGGCTGTCTCAGTATTGTCGCCCTTTTCAAGGAGCAGCAGCAGCACATCAGCCTCATTCCCTTCCTTGGCATCCCACAGCAGCAGCGTCAGGCGCTCCACATCCCTCACGTCGATGGCACTGTCCTTGTTGAGTAACAGCTGTATAATGACCATGTGCCCTTGTTTAATAGCCTAAAAGAGCAGTTCCTTTAAAGTATTGGGATATTTGTCTGCTAAAATTTTTAGTGTTTTCCTATTCTAATTTTCAAAGCTTTGTTCTGGAGCAGAAATGTTGCTACCTTTTGCTGATTATTCTCAATCGTTAAGCGTAACTAATGCCATGTACTTATTCTCATTTATTGATATAATTGATATTTGCTCCATACCGAAAGAGTATCACAATAATAGTCTTATAACCATACCCTGCTGCCCGAGAGCGCAAATTGACTATTCTCCTCCAAATTGATGTGTTTCTCAGGCTCCTTCCCAGGAAGCATCTTTACCACCTCTTTATCCTTATAATCTGCCGCCTAATGAAATGCCATTCGTCCGCGCTTGTCTTTGGTGTTGATACCGTGACAGCTTTCGTTTTGCAGGAGCACCTTGATGATGTCCTTGTGGGATCTGATTGCAGCCTCTTGAAGTGGAGTTCCCCCATCTTTGTCTCGAAGAACTGGATTCATTGTCGAGTGATGCATGAGCGGCTTTACGCACTCCAGCTTTCCTAAGGCTGTAGCCCAATGCAGCGAAGATCTTCCGAGTTCGTCCTGGGCGTTGACATCTGGGGCGGTCTCTCTCCCTCCTCTCGTAAGATGGATGTGAGCCTTTTGGGAAGTGGTAGTTTCAGGAGAGTAGATATTTTGTCGTAATTGTAATACGATTTAGTCGCCTTGTGTGACCAAGAGGGTGTTTCGGCCCGTGAAGGAGCTGAGGGCATATGCCTTAGACACCTTAATAGACGTACATACCTACGAGCTGTGCTCTCTTGAGAGCCCAACTGCGGCCTAATTTTGCCAAGATCAACCTTCATAATACATATCAATCCATCCTACGTGAAGTCAAATAGACTCCCATACCACTTGACATCAGATTGCCAGCAATAGTAACCAAATACAGCCTAGTCATTCCGCTGCAATTACCGACTATGGCGTGTGCCGATTTTAGCTTCAGCACCTACGTGAACCTACTATGTCCGTTCGTCGAAATGGCCTGGCATAGCTTTAAAACTGTTTGGTTATACGAGAACTATGAATAGCGTGGTACAGAAAACAAAGACATGGGAGAAACCAATCAGAGGGAGTTGGTGCCTCGTATTAGTGCTCATGTAGGGTTGATTCACAGTCGTGTCAAATAGAATGAGACCCCGAGATGTAATCAGTGCTGCTGCACCATCTAGACTGAACATCCTATCTATGTTTTGCGTGAGAACGGATTGCCAGAGTTGTACGACGCTCGTCGATCATCTGGATCACTGTCACCAAACCCCCCGTATGTTGACGATTGTCAACTTGCTAACATCGTCTCTCCGCATGTCAAGGATGAAGAGATTTCCAGGAAGCCGTAGAAAGTAGCCGAAGATATGACTGGTTTCAGGTTTTAGATATGAAGTCTGAATTGATGGTATAATAAGGTAGGATAAAGTCAATCTCAACCTAACACTACACGGTCCCCTCCCAAATAGTTAATCCTCTATATAAACTAGCAAATTTAATTAAAATAGGGTGATAATAGTAATAAATACAGATAGAAAACTTAAGAATAAGATAGCTTTAGATCGTAATAGCAACCCTATCCTAGCCTTAAGACTTACCTCTCTGTGTTCTTCTCATTTTCTTAATACCCTTAAAGAACTCATTTGTATCCGCTATCTACTTTCGTATCTTCAGCAGGCTCTCAACTGTGCCAATGATGGTCTCTTCGAGGGGCCTGAACTTCATACCAAGCTGCTGGACTGCCTTGGTGGTATCTAGCTTATAGATTGGAGGGAGAGGCGCTCCAGTAGTACCCTTCGGTGTCAATTCACGGAGCTCGGGGAATTTCTCCCGGATGATATCGCAGATCTGCTGGTAGCTGTATGCTGAATTGGCAATCAAGTAGCACTGGCCAGCCGCCTCTGGCTTCTCAACGGCCAGGACGTGAGCTTCGGCCACTAAGCATATAAAGTAGTTGTTTATTTCTTTTTAGATATGCGCGATACTGTCTGCATCCGTATTGTTTGTGTCTTTGGCTAAATTATATGGTGATTACCTGACGGATTGACTCCGCAGGCCGCTAGGCGCCCCCTCTGTCCTGGAGGGTTGAGCCTGTATTGTTGGAACATCATCGAGGGCCATGTCGAGTTTGCTAATGTCTAGCTTGTCACAATAACTGCAGAGAAACATTTTGCAACTACTGTAATCTAAATATGCTCTTTTTCAGCAGTAAAGTTGCCTGAGAGTAGGAATGAACATCAATTAAACGACTAGTATCATTGAGAAACACACATATATGTATAGCGACCAAGTTCTCCGATCGAACTCGAAACAACACATGGCTACTCATGCTCGGGCAAATTTGCAAGTGATGAATAGGAAATAAGAGTGCCGAGCCTCAAAGTACAGCCATCATCTTGCATTTTCGACTAGGCTGCTAATTACCATTCTAGAATGCCGAAAATGTTGAAGTCCTATGTAGGGTTTCCAGAAATCGAAAGAAATAGGTGCATCACAAGACAGCCATGTCCAAGAGGGTACGCTAGGCACATCAAATCCTCTCGTGGCCCCAACCCGGACTCACAAGAGGTCTTCGGCAAACGATTTCCGCCATAAGCCCCTCTGAGTGTCCAGGTTGTAATAAAACGCATACCTAGCAATTAAATGGGCAAACACGTTAAAGTTATCAAATGGGAGACCGTAGCTACACAAGGCAACATAAAGTCCTATAGTTCTAAATATAAACTTAGAGGGGAGAATTGAAATGTTTATTGATCCTATTCTTCAAATAGCCTATCATCTTCATGCTTCAAGTGAGCTCCGTCTTAAAGAGAAGTTACCGGGTCTCAGATGATGCCTGATGATATAGATCGACAGTGATCAGGTGATATTGCCTCCTCTCTAAGCTCCCTCCTCCTCACTGAGAGGTCGGTCCAGCCCCAGTCGCTGTCTAGTACTGTACGTCTCAATTGACGCAGGGCCATCGGCTTCGGTAACTAGCTCCTTACGACGGGTATCGACCAAGAGCCGGATCAAATCCGGGCGCATATAGTGACCTGCAAAATCGGCCAGGACTTTGGTGAGGTGCGTTTCATTCAAGTCAATGTCAACAAAGAGCAATCCATCAAAGTCCTTTTCAGGCTTGACAACCATGCTTCCATCGGGTCGGTAGATGCGCGCATGGCCGTTGTAGGGAGCTGTATCCGTCTCAGGCTCGACACCTTCGGGCGTGTTCTTGCGCAGACCCTCAACTGAAAGGCGCTGGAAGGGTGCGAGGGTCCAGGTACCTGTCTCGATGGCATACGCGGGGGTAACTAAGTCGGATGCTGTGTCGGCGTAGTTGGTTGCTGGATCCGGGGCAACTTGGCGCTCGATACCCGGGTACACCGGCCAGCCGGCAATGTGAACTTGCTCACCAGCTGAAACGTTGAGAGACTTGAGGAATGGGTTCATATTCTCCCAGCAGTTAAGCTGACCAACGCGACCAATCTCCGTCTCAGATACGGACATGAAGGTGTCACCAGAGCCATCGCCGTAAACGAGCTTCTCCACGTGCGTGGGCTTGATCTTGCGGCGGTGGTTGATGACTCCTCCGTCAGGGCCGATCAGCACCTGCGACAGGTAGAGAGTGGCATGATCAATCTCAGAAAAACCCAGCGATACAAAGATCTGGTTGTCACGAGCCGCGCGGCGAATTCGGCGCATCTCCTCGGAATCAACCGCCATCGAGTTCTCACGGTACTTCTTCAGCATTGGCAAGGACTGAAGATACGTGACCTTCCACATCCAATAGGGGTACCCAGGGATCCCTTAGAAACGTCAGTCGCCATATGGTACACTCTGGGTGATAGAAGTGATAATTATAAATAACACATACAAACTTCCGGGAAAGCGACTAGCTTGCAGCCCGCCTGTCCGGCTTCATTGATGAAGTCGATCGTCTTCTTGACGCCAGCTTCCAGGTCAAACCACTAGAACGAGTCAGCAACGGTGCTTGTTGTTTAGTTTCAAAAGTCTTAGTTACTCCGGGCTCCGAGGTGACTGCAGCTGCCTTGTACTTAGTGATGACCATTTTGAGAGATTTGAGATGGTGTAATGCCAGGAATTGAAGATGATTTAATGTAAGCTTGTCTGTTTTATTGGTGTTGTTGAGGATGAGTGATGAGAGAGCTATGTGGCCTTTCAATGGACGGAAGTCCATCTCTCTTTATACGTAGTGATGAGCTGGCTTGGAGGTGTGTAAACCTTCAATTCAGTAACTGAAAGCGACTCGGGAATTCGGATTCTGACGGGCAATCTCGGACAGTGTTGACTGTACTCCTGCTGCTTAAACAATCCACTGTCACGGCCTGACCCGGACAACTTGTTTGTAAGTCATTACCTGTACGTAATAACCAGTGCAATGACAGGCAACCCATGGCATTTAATACTAAACCGCGCAGCAGGGCCAACTTCTTAGTACAAGTTCTGATTTCATGGATCTCTATTCTACCCCACACCTGGAACTTTAATGATACGTTTATCAATTCCGAGTATTTATGATTCCAAAGACGAGCATAAGTAAAAGTCCCAAGAACAAGCATTAATGGCACTACCATAGTAAACATCGCTACTGATACATCCCTCGAGCCAGGCAGTACACAATTAATATCTTAGTGCAGAGATTTAGTTGAACATTAAATAGTGTAGGAATACACAGGCGACTTCTTAGTGATTTAAAATACTTCTTCTAGTAAGCAGGTATTTGAAACAGAAGAAAGACTTCGTAATTGTGGAACAACCATGCGATCTGGTCGAATTAGAGGCCCAACTCGGACTTGGAGAGAATCCCGAACAGTCGCGAGAAAACCCGAATTCGTGCTCTGGTTATTGGGCGATACTGACAACATAACTGGAGCTTGAGTTGTTCAACAAAGAGAATGGCCCAACCAGATATTCTTGAATGACTCCAGCCAACAACTGCCGCATGCGAAGGTTGCATCTCGCCGCTGCGGCATTGGCCTCCAGTCAGCGTCCGGCTGCCGGCAACGCGCCACTGCGGGCCGCAATGGCGCCGCAGCGGCATTAAATTATTCACCCCGAGGGTCCGACACTCCGACCGGTGCGACACGCCATCGGCTATGAAAGTTCCCGTCTCAGAGCGGAGACAAAGGTGTTAAGGCTTTAGTTCGTTTTCAATGTGATCCCCACGAAGGGTTCCAAAGCAGACGACTCCCTTTTTATCGCCCTTTAGCATCTAAAACACTCCTAACTGTAGCGACTGTTGTATCACGTTTAGGGGTAGGATAGCCTACAGTAACAGCATTGTCATTGCACTTTTCATTCGAGTGGCAATGAGTCTTCTAAATAGTATCATGGCTCGTTAGTATGCAAACGAGCGCTTCGCACTGGTGATCTAGGTCAACAATTAGACCGAACCTTCTCTCTAGGGGGCCAGTTTCCTTATTTTCATGGCTCATACAGTTTTTTGGAGACCGAAAGAGAAGGCTGTGTATTGACGGAAGTGAGGTATCAGACGTTGAGTCATCGAAATCACACTTGTCGTCCCCGTGATCTTCAGTGTCTGAAAGGACCAATTTCGGATCAGAGGCAGTGCCGACGCCAGAAGTGGATAAGAGATCAGCTCTGTCGCTGCGTAGAGGCCAAGACGAGGTAGACATAGAAAGAGAAAGAATTTGACACTTCTTTAGCTGGCTAGACTTGGGTGTGTTGCTTAGCGTCGTAGTGAGGTTGAATGGGCTGGGACGTCGTCGTGAGATAGGCGGGAATTAATACTTGAGCTGATCAGCGACCGGTGAGGTCCTTATAATGGCCGGCGAATTACTCCCCGATGATATATTTTTGCTATCTAGTGTCTGAATCTTCAAGTAAAAGCTAGTGATTGTACATTATATGCTCAAATAACCAGATAAGGCAAGCTTGAGATAACTATCGATATTCTTAATATTGCTAAGGTATTGGGAACGATGTCCTTTGCACTAGGGAGGATATGGGAAAGGTGGTAGTAAAGAGAGGGGAGAAAGAAGGAGGGTAGTAATAGTAAAGAGAGAGTAGCAATAGCTAAACCAGTAAAACTGGAGGCAACTAACTATTACTATTACGGTTACTACTATGATCATTATATAATAATTATTATTTCAAAAAGGAAAAGCTAGAGAGACCAAAGGTTAAAGCTAAGCTATAATATAATATATAAGACCCGTATGAAATTTCAGCATAGATTAATAGATAGACTAATAATGATTAGTAGTAGCCTTACTATACTTAGTCCTAATCTATTACAATTAGTGGGTACCCCTTTTAAATTTCGTTCCGAAAGGCCTCTCTAAACAAAACGAGCGAGCCTGCCGAGCGTTTTTGTGTTCCTCCTGTATGTTGCCTGAGGTCCTGCGGACCTCCAGGAGTTATAAAACAAAGAAGACAGCACAATCCGGGCGGGTGAAGAACGAAGCTACCGTGAGGCAGCCGAAGCTGACAATAGGGAAGATTTTCACATAATAGGAACAACGTATAAGGCTGGAGCCGGCGTGTGGAGGTCGGAGCGGACAATAGGGAAATCTTTGTCTCCAACAGCCACAGCAAGCCACATCAGCACGGGTTATCCGGGCTACCTGTAATTTGATGCTGCCTTAATAGCTAATGTAAAATATCACATGAGTGGCTGTGCACGGACTGTGGAATATTGGGGAAACTTCGGCTAGAAAACATATGTGCCCTTAACAACCGATACATATGCACCTAACTAATACTCTTTTTATTCCCAGTTCCCGTTCTGGACCACCTAAAAATTGAGCATCCATGGGTCTATCCATTGGAACTCTATTCCCACTGCGACTGCGGCTTTGGCTCGGTAAGCTGCTCTTCCGTCCCCTTAGCCCCTTCACGGTGAGAGTAGTTAGCATCGCCTCATCAAGGACCATGCATGCCCACCGAGGTAGAGGCCATGCAATACGTCGTCTCGCATACAACGATTCCGGTGCCTAGGATTTACACTGTTCATACTGAAGAAAATGGCTCCGTTTACATTGAGATGGCGTACGTTCAGGGCGACAACCTGGATAGCGCCTGGAGCGGCCTGTCGACAGACCAGAGGAACACCATTTTTGCCGACATCAAACAGCATGTGACTTGTCTCCGCGAGCTTCAACCCCCAACGCAGGATATAGTCTCCTCGGCTCTTCAGAATCCTGCCTATGACTGCCGGATCGGAGCCCGGTTCTACGGCCCTCTGAACCATAGCGAATTCCATTCATTGGCGCGAGGGCACTTGCGCATGGAAGATGTTGCACTTTTCCTTAGCCAGGAAGTGGCCAAAGTGCACACAGCTACCTATCAGACTCACTTTACCCATGCAGACCTGGCCCCAGGAAACATCATTGTGAGGCGCGGGCGCGTCGCTGCTATCATTGAATGGGAGTTTGCGGGATGGTATCCGGAATACTGGGAGTTCACCAAGGCGCACTATAACTACTTTCCAGGTCAAGACTGGGAGGAGTATCTTCGTCTTGCTCTCCCCTGCTACGAGACGGAGCTTACGGCAGAACAGACTCTCTAGACGAAGCTGCCAGAGCCAGGCACACAGGCTGGTTCATACCGCGACAAAGTTTGCATCAAGCGCCAAAGCTCGAGCCCTTCGGTGGCCTGGTTAGATGCAAGAGCAGGCCGCCAGCTGACAGACCTATAGTCTCTAGCCCTATCTTGAGAACATGTTAGCAGTAGATGGGATATGATGGAAGAACCATTACATGATATTGATCATTTTGATCAGTGCGATGTTCTCAGGCGTCGTCGCTGACCAAGAGTAGTAGCTATGGCATGCCTCTTTTGGCATTTACTTTTGTACTCAGAATCAAATTCTCTTAACTTTCCTTGTCCCAGCCTTCTACCGCATCTCGTCCCATTAGAGTGCATCTGGTCGTTGTTTCAGCCACAGTCGGCTCTGCTCTAAACCCATCCATCATGTGCATTGCAACAGCGTAGATAGACTAAATAGATTGCGCCCAGGAACGAGCATAAAGCTCTGTGCAAGTGCAATAGTCCCGGTTTTGTTCTATTCTATTATTAGATCACCGTTTCCTCGATGATGAAAATATGGAGTCTCCAAACCTCAAGACGAGCCCTCTTAAGCAGTGTCATGTGCGGCCGCATTCCGAGTCCTGCCTACCCCCATAATAATAAGAGTGCGCCAAAAGATACCTACCTCAAAGTCTCACATTACGTCCAACAGCCAATCTAGCAAGTGATGCCTCAATGAGAGCTATGTATTATTTCACTGCCTCGCCTGTCCTGTGGTTGAAGCTCTTGTTGCTCCTTGATTGGTCATTACCCCCTGCAGGCTAACCAAATTGTATGCGCACTCCCCACACTCAAGGGGTCAGTCAGGGACAGGAACTGCTCCAGGTGCGGTGGATCTCACACTCCATCTTTGAGCGCGGGCGCTTGCATTCATTCCCAGCACATGACGAGGTTCGCAGATCGCGTGGCTATTAGACCTGTAGGGTATAGGCGTAAGACTTCTTGTCTGTGCACTAACTCTGAGTCACTTGCCTCGCCGGAGCAGTAAGTGACAGCCGGCACCTGTTTTGTTAATGATGAAGCCGCAAAGGAAGAATATATTAATTAGTTTTAATCAATTATATACATTATTATATTTTATTTTATATTCTTTATTAATAGTGAAGGTGAAGTAGTATACGCATTTATTTTATAGACGCACTTATTATATACATTAGCGGATTATCCCAACAAAATTAGATGCTGAGCAAAATGCTTGAATAGGTATTAAGACGCCTTGAGAGTAAGAAGGAAGGGGTACTGGAAAATCCATTCTTATTCCATGTAATGGCTCAACATTCTCTATCTTTTTGAAACCTCCTCACCAGATACTGCGGCAAAGAAAGCATCACTCAGGTATCCACCACACCAGCTCATCTTTTCATACCCATCCACCTTGAAAGGCTTCCTCGATACAGCCACTAACTGAATCTTTTGATAATAACCTCCAATACCTTCATGCGTCCACATATCAGCAGACCTTTCAATTTCCATATTGACGCCCTGAATCATGTACATTGGCTGAACTTGCCAGACTACGCCAAAGTCCTTGGCCATGATTGCTGACGCATTCTTAAGCCTTGTAGGGGTCCAACCTGCGGACTCTGGGAGCGGCCACTCGCCTCCCCATGAAAAAGCAAACATGCGGCCAGGCAAAAGCGAAAGCATAGTCTCATGATATTCCTTAATGTCATAGTAGTTGGGGCTATCCATCCTAGCCCAGGAGAGATCGCTGAGAGGAGCTACGAGCAGAGCACGCTCCACGATGGTTTTCACAGTTTGGCGGAACATATACTGGCCATTTTGCGAGCGGGGAAGCTCCCAGTCGAACGTGATGTCGACTCCTGTTGCCGCTCTAGCAGCGACTCGACGCTGAAAAAGAGAGGTTCCATAGCTGACTTGCGACTTGTACTTGTTGAATTGGTCGTCATTGCACACAGCCTGAACAGCCTCGTCGAAAGTCATGAGACCAGCAGAAGCAATCCACTGAGTTCTGGCCTCTAAAGCCGACTTGCCAGACTTGATAGCCTCATTGACGACTTCCTGGAGCGACTTGACGCCCTTAGTAGCCCCCAAGACGTACTCATGGTCCCTCGGATCCACCACAGATGAGATGAAGTCTGCATGATCCGTATCACAGCGGGCAAAGATCAACGTTTCGGCATTCATAATATCCAGCTGCAAACGAACGGCTTTGACACGGTCCACGTACTCAGACGTTGGCACGACGGTTCTGCCTTGTCCAATTGTGAATTTCTTCAGGCCGATGGCAAGGTCGTCAATGTGGATGCCGGCAGCTCCAAACTCTGCAAGCGCTTTGGTCGACTTGAGCGTGGTTGTTAATGACCCAAAGCCCATGTCGCCGTCAGCAATAATGGGCATGAGATAATCCCAGTTTTCGAGAGAGACCCGATCTTGGAGCTTGTGGCTCATACGAAACTGGTGTTGTCTCTGGTCGTGCCAGACTTCTGACCTGAATATCTTATCCACGACCTTGGGTACTGTATCCCAAGGCTGCCATCCACCAGAAAATATCGTTAGCCTTGATTCTCAGTGTATATTCCCGACTTGCAAGCCTGGTGGCAGCAACTTACATAGTCAGCATGATCCATGCCGGGGTAATTGTTTTCGCTGAAGCCCGAAAGACCACCAGAGACGTACACAGTCCGCATATGCTTGGCCATCTGACTCACAGCGACCGGATCAGTCGCCCCAAAGGTCAGTTCCGCTGTGCCATTTTTATGGTGCTCGCGAAGCATGTCCCATAGCTTCAGTGCTGCTGTAGATGAGATGCACGGCACAGTCTCAGAGCCACGCAGGGCGGCAATCGTTGCGGCCGAGTAGGGCCTCTTGATATGCTTTTGCCGAGGCGTCTTCCACCATTCTTCAATGGCTTGCACAGTGTCGTCAAACAACTTTTGCTCCGCCTCCAGGAGAGCCCTCGACTGAGATTCCGTTTTCAAAATGCCGTTCATTGTAAAAGATATGAGCTTGAAGCACAAGCAAAAATAGTAAGATGGGATGCTGGACCGCAATTCAACAACTAAACACGGGTTTGCAGTTTCGACCAACCTCTCAGCTACAGCACTGATTCACTTATATGCTGGAGTTATAGAATGCATTGCCATCACAATGAAATGGACATTGGATGCATGAAAACAGGGGCATCGGCGTCGGAAAAATGCCAAATGGATTCTTGAGCAAGCCATGGACAGAAATTCCAATCTTAATGCGCATGAGATAGGCTATAGGTTAGGTTACTAATAGAATTGTCCGACGGACTAAAGACCTAGCCAACCCAGGTCGAACTTATCCGAAGACTAGAGTCTAAGCTAAAAGCTAAACGCCACGGTAAGAATTAGGGTCAGCAAATCTCACGTCTAGCCAAGTAGATCTCACGTCCAACTAGGATTACCCGGGAAGGCGGTGTGTATGCGCAAGCTTATGCGAATATTAATTGTTAAGGCTTACAGTAATTCTAGATTTCTATACTATCTCCTAAGGGTGGGTTCTTGAATTCTCATAGAGCGGTGTAAATTGAATCACCATCGACTGCACATATGCAATCCATTAAACCTGCCTCCTGGATCTCAACTTTGTAAATGTACCAAGTTGAGAATGTATAATCTCCATAATCTGACCATATCCATTCCAGAAGCGCAGATCATGTGAATTTTCTGGATTATGAATTCTTTCTATTCCATACATCCATCCGTACTGTACGTTCTATCATTACTGCACAGACCCTATAGTTTTCTGCCCCCAAGGTTCCCCATTAATTAAGAGTTTTAACCCTAGTTGGACGTGAGATTTACTGGGTGCCTGGTGGGAATGTCATGTCTAGTTGATCGGACATTACAAACGTTTCGGATATTCCGGCGCATCCCTGCATCTCATGACCTTGATCGGCCAAATAAACACTTAACTTCACCCCGCCCATCGTTCGGACGACGATAGCTCCTCCGCCAAAAGCCGTAGTGGTCAACACATGCCCGATGAGGCGGTCCTACGAGCGGCCATGGAATATTCGCAGCAATCGGTTTTACCAGAGACACGCCAAAACGAAGCTCCTGCACGAAATGGAGATGACGAGTCGGCAGCGGGGTCCGAGTCTGGGCCCCTCTGGCCCACTCCCCGAAGGCGTGGTCGAACTGCTAAAGCCTGCTCACAATGTCACTCTCGAAAGCAAAAGGTATGAGTCTGCTCTCCTATTGCTTCATTTAACACGTTACCTTGCATAGCCAGCTGATATTTTTTCCGGCTTAGTGTGATGGATCGGGACCCTGTCGCAATTGCATAGTCCGACAGGTCCCAGACTTATGCCGGCCACGGGTGCAACCAGAAGCATCTGGTTCTCAGAAATCGCGGTCGAAGGGAAAAAGAACATCCCTCAGACCTAGTCGTCGGCCGCAGGGTCGACGGGAGGATCAATGGACTAGTCAAAGACAAAGCCAACGTGAGACGCCAATAGCAACAACGGACCAAGAAACTGCAGACGCTCCTCAAAGTGCGCCCAACACCGGCTACAGCAGAGGTAGGGTCACTTCTGTTGGTCAGCTGTGGAAGTCTCGTGGTGCTCCATCTTTCTTTGGCAGCTCCTATTTTGGGCCGCAAGTCGCAGCGGCGCTGTTGGACACGTCGGCGCCTTACATTCAACCTGGCGCAAACACGTCGATCCGTAGCTCGTCGACACGGCCATTCCGAGATGAAGCTGGCCCCTTCTCTCAACTGTGGGACTTATTAGGCATACTTCCCCGCCAACGGTCTACCGTTGACCGATTAGTGGACCGTTTTCTACGTGACGTGAGCTCGCCCATTGATGCCCTTGATCCGTTATCTTTTCGGCAGGAATATGAACATTTCTACAGTCGAAAGGCTGGTTTAGATGACGTGACGACTGTTGACATTCGATGGCTCGCATTGCTCTTCATAGTCCTTGCCATTGGAGCATACTTGGACTGTCCTCGTAATGCACGCCCAGAAGTGCAACGAGAACATGAAGAGGCTTCCCTGAGCTTTTTCTGGGCATGCCGTAGAGCTATTGTGATTGCTCCCTCATTCTACGGCGAAAGCATTGATCTGGTCCGGGCTGGCATATTGGTAACTCGATACTGTCTTTTCTCTCAGCGCATAACAGAAAGTTGGCTCACTGTCGGCTTTGCGGCCCGGACAGCTATGGCTCAGGGTCTCCATATCGACGGAACGCATTGGAAATTATCCCGCCGGGTTACTGAGATACGACGTCGACTCTGGTGTCATCTATATCTCCTCGATAGGATGATTTCATTGGCGCTGGGTCGACCATACTGCATTCTTGATAACCTTTCGGTTACTCACGAGCCTGAAAATGTGTTCCTGGATGACCTCAGTGATCAAGACGCCAACAACTGCCAGCAGAAGTCTCTTGAGATGAACCCCACACCTAGTGTGTTGGCATTATTTTCTTATCGCCTCGCCAAAGTCATCGGGAGGATTCAGGAACAGACATTTGGCTTGCAAGCAGCCTTGTATCGAGAAGTCATGAGGCTCGATGCTCAACTTATCGCTTGGAAGCAAAGTCTACCTGCCTATCTCGCCATGAATCAGCCAGACCTATCACTGGATGAGACACACAGTTTCCTCAAATGGCACCGGCTTTATTTACACACAGCCTTCCATTTTGCCTGCATCACCTTGCACAGGCCCTATATCTGGCGCACGTCTGTGACGGATCAGCATCGATACAGCCGAGAAGTGTGCTTTGCATCGGCCTGCGCCGATCTCAAGACACGACTGGAGCACGATGACTCCTGCGAGACAGCAGACCATTACACATGGTGTCTTGGTGTGCCACAGCTTTTTAACAGTGCGATTGTGCTAGGCTTATTAGCTATCCAAGAGCAATTACCATTTGCAAGGGATTTAAACCCGGTCATCAATGATCTTCAGGCTTTCTGCGACAAGGAAAGAACCGAAATATGGGTAAATGATTTTCGCCTCGCAGAGGTAAAAGTAGTTGAGTTATGTATCGACAGATTGAAACGGCGAGCAGGGACTTGGGAAGCAGATAATGGCCGAGCGCCATCACAGCAGCAGCAGCAGCAGCAGCAGCAATTTCCTACTGCCAACATGCGCAAACAACAAGGTGATAAGCAGATTAAACAAGCTACCTTTCATCCGACTACGCAGTCTGCCACTCCAAGCTTTCAAGTCCTCCCCTCTGTATCAAGAGGGATGCCGCAACAGTCATCACTTCAACAGGATCCCATGCCGCCGTGGGGCAACGATAGTGTATGGTTTAGCTCTGGATCAGATGCCACGATGTGCCTGCAACCAGGTGAAGCATTCTCAGAGGCCTTCTCCTTTCCTGGTCCGACTGATTTAGTAACCTGGCAGGATATGATTGATGCAATTGATCCTCAAACTGATGGCCAAAATTTGCTACAAGGGGGATGATTCTCAGTTGTACATATTATTACTTTATACTCTACATAGAAGCAACTTAAATGTATCAAGTAGGAATTTCTTTTGAGATTATATCGCTGTCTGCAGATGTTCCGGGACAGAAGTGAGAAGCTGCTTGTGGACAAGACCATTCTTCACATTCTCCAGCATCACAACTTCCATATATTTCCACATGCCAAATAGCTTTGGAATGTACAGGAGACGCAAAATGCCTCACCGGAGTATCAACTGTCGCTGTCCCGATATGAGGCAACAATATGACATTTCACTCTTCAGAAACCTAGATGGATCGTGGGTTCCTGCTTAAACACATCGGGCCCAGTGCTCTAGATTCGAGACCTACAACCAAGGCGTTCTCACTAATGCCCGGTTCTCGGGCTATGTTAATTATGAGGGCGTTATCTTTCATCATGTCGATTTCCTTCTTCCAATCGAGTGTCTTGTTCTTGCGGAAAGCGGCACATGCATGATTATAGTCGGCACCGTTATGGCAGATAAACTTGACTGAACTGAGTAATTTGTCAATTAGCTCAGCGTTAAAATTACCCGTGAACTATGCAATGCTAAGTCGCAGTGTTACAATTTCAGGAGGGAAAACATGTCAACCTCTATTGACTCTACCGTTTGTGTAATCGCGACGACCCTGTTGTAGATTCTGGAGCCGCAACCATCTAAGAATTAGCTCCCGGTCTCCTTTGTGATTTGCTATAGTATCTCAGTGAGTCGGATTTCTTTTTTAATTCATGGGAATTGCTTCAGCTTCCCCACCCTCACATTGTATGAGTTGCAAAGTCCATCGAAAAAGTTCTTTGCAGAATGTACCTTGCTTAGCATTAGCACGTCTGGTCTTCGATGAAAATGCCATTCGCCATCATCTCCGCTTGTACAGTCGCGTCGTAGCAGAGCAGTCGGAATAAAGCTGAGTACCTCTGGCTGATGGAATCAAATCATTCAGATTTAATGGACTTAAAACCCGTTAGATAATTACCATTCAATCGTGGTGTCGGATGAGTCAGCAACTTAAGGTGTTCGTGATAGATGTTAATAAATGAGGGGGTTGAGCCGGAAGCTCCAGGGAGAGGAACTCCCACTGATACAAGCAACTGTAAGAGACTGAACAACGGGGAAGCTCTTAATAAATTGAATATATCCGATGCCTCTCATCAATATCTCTATTTACCCTGTGAATTGGTCGCCTAATTGAACTTATCAGTTGACACATCAACTCGAGCCGTACTAGCAGAAGTGACGTGTGCGACACCCGGCAAGCTCACGTGACAATTACTTCTGGGGTATTACTTTACTCGCAAATATGTGCAACTGAGCATAATACTACGAGGTCAGTTCCGACGGAATCTTAGTCCTGCTTCGGAAATATCGATATCGGAGAACTGTTGTCAAAAGTATCATCTCCTTGGCCAATCTGGGTTCATTTGAACAATGGAAATTCTTGAAACTAGCATGAAAAATAATGAGTATTGAGTTACATGATTCCATCTTGTCTTTTGTCCAGTCCTCGACCGTATTCATTCCATTCCCAGAACCATCAAACAGCCTTGTTTGGAGTAGGTACCAGCTTCACGAACATCAAGCAGCCCTGAGGGGATGCCTTGTACGGCCCATGCCTCATGCCAGGCAGTCTGTAGGCATAGGAGCCAGGGCCCCAGCCTTCGCCGAGTGTGACATCCGACAGCCCCCCTTCAATAAAGCACACCTCCTCGATGTAGATGTGCGTGATTATGTCGTCTGTGACTGATGCGGCATTTGGCTCATACCACTGGAGGCAAGACTTGTGGTTGGAATTTGCATCTCCGTTGAGAACAAGCTCCCAAATACCAGGGCCAATTGTGTACCACTGGTTTTCTTGGGCAGTAAGGACTGGGGGTGCCCCAATCGGTGGGTGGGCTGGCCTGGTGAAGAACTCCTTTTGGATAAGAGCCATGGCTATAAGGCTACTGTTGTGTAGGGGGCGATGGTGATGACGAAGGGTATGTGTTCTTGGCGGCTAGATTCGGAAAGGGCTAGATTTCGGCTTCTTATCAGCTGGATGACTATACGTACTATTAGACGGTGTTTCACTAGACTTTATAGTGTAATCCTTGTTCCGAATATCCGGGCAGGGTCATCGGACAATACTACTCACAAAACCAGCCAATTTCCCGATCGAATATGTATTGTCCGAAACATGTTGAGGTTCCACATGCCTCGTTTGTTAAGCTCCTTAACTTTGTCGGTTTCGGTGGCGCAACTCCGCTTCCGAGTTTTCCGGCACTGCCTGTCCGATCTAATATTAAAAGTGTGTCCACAGGGCTTGGTAAGATTTCGCGGGGTAAATAGCAACTAAAGTGACATGGGTGGAGACAGTACAAGGCTCCATGCTGAGAGTTGAATGCTAGGCTGAGAGGGATCTATATCAGAACAGCATTTAACACTGAGATGGACCATGACTTGGAGAGGGTTTGATCTCCCTTTACAATTCACCTGTCAAGTCTTCAACACCAGTTATCATGGACACGAAGGATTCCACTCCAATGGAAGAAGCCATACAGAAAGAAGACCTTATGCCAGATGTTGAAGCCACAGCCAGTCATTCACAGGCTTATATCTCTGACGGCAATGGTCAGCTTAAGCGAGGCCTCAAAGAACGCCATGTTCAGTTCATCGCCATAGGAGGCACCATCGGTGTGGGCCTCTTCCTGAACATAGGCAGTGCCTTGGCCACAGGCGGACCGCTATCTCTATTTCTGGGGTATTGCTTCACCAGCTTTGGTATCTGGGCCATGGTGAGATTCTACTTCATCTTAATATTTGTGCTGCTAGCTAACAAGTGATGCTGCATAGATGCAGGGTGTTGGCGAGATGGCATCGCTTTTGCCTCTGCCCGGCATGATTGCCCAGAGCTGTGCGCGCTTCGTAGACCCAGCTCTTGGGTTCGCCGTTGGATGGAACCAATGGTTTAATTGTGCTATTGCAATCGCTAGCGAGACTTCTGGAGCTGTGATTCTCATTCAGTATTGGACTGATATAAATGTTGGTTACTCCTCTTTTCACAACAATCTGCTGTTGAGCGGACACTGACAGATGAAATACTCCAGCCTGCCGCATGGATCAGCATTATCCTACCAATCATATTTACACTCAACTTCATCGCCGTGTCTATTTACGGCGAGGCGGAATTCTTTTTTGCTTCCATAAAGATTATCACCATCATCGGTCTTCTCATCTTGGGTTTGATCATCGACCTGGGCGGAGCTCCGAGCCACGACCGCCTTGGTTTCCGGTACTGGATCGACCCGGGCACGATGCGAGAATATATCGCTGAGGGAGCCACTGGTCGCTTCCTTGGCCTGTTCAGCACCCTCATCAGCGCGGCATATGCTTTCGGTGGAGCTGAGCAAGTGGCGGCGGCTGCCGGAGAAGCAAAGAATCCTTCACGCAACATTCCTAAGGCAATCCGTCGAGTCCTTTGGCGCCTTGTTCTATTTTACGTCCTCAGTTCCTTTATGATCGGACTCCTTGTCCCTTACGACGAGCCCAATTTGGTCAACGGCAGCGGGGTAAAACAGTCCCCTTGGCTCATCGCAATTAATAATGCCGGTATCCCTGTGTTACCACACATCTTAAACGCGGTTCTTATTTCATCAGCAGCTTCCTCTGGAAATGCAAACTTATATACAGGTTCTCGTTACCTTTTTGCTCTAGCCCAGCAAGGCCAAGCACCTGCATTCTTACTGAAATGCAACAAACGGGGAGTTCCAGTTTACTGTAAGTGAAAACTCACTTTTGGTTGTTTCCTCGATTACATGCTTCGGGAAAATTCTATCTCCATAAAGTGATGACGTTAATTTAAGGCTTGCTAGGCGTTGCAATCACTGCATCTTTTGGGCTTTTAGCTTTCATGAACGTGTCCTCCACCTCGTCCAATGTCTTCCATTGGCTCACAAGTTTGGTTGCTGTCTCGTACTTAATCACATGGACGTGCTTGTGTTATGCCTACACACGGTTTCGCCGTGCACTGCTCTATAATAACGTTGAACGGAAATCATTGCCATTCAGAGGACCCTTTCAGCCATATATTGCGTGGTGTGGTGCTGGCTTCTTCTCCATTGTCTTGATCTTCAATGGGTTTGCCGTGTTTACTCACGGCAACTGGGACGTGAGAAATTTCATTTCGGCCTACGTTGGCATTCCGTAAGACCATTCTACTTCATTTCCGTTTCCAATAAATTCCAAAGACTAACATAGTGCTTTAGGCTCGTTGTTTCCCTTTTCATCGGCTGGAGAGTTGCTAAGAAATCGAAGATAGTGCCTATCTCTGAGATTGACATCTACACTGGCCGCGTAGCCGAAGAAGAATATGAGGTTCCTATAAAGAGGAGGACTAAGCTTCAGCAAATTCTCTCCAAGCTTCTCTAATCTTTTATTTACTTGCAGCTATCTAACTATATCCGGCCCGAGAGTCAATGGGCCTGGGTTTTGTGGGAGCTGCAGGATGAAGATGGAAGAGTTGAGCTTGAGAAGCAGAGAGGCATTATATAAGACTGGAGTACCTAATGTCAAGTCTGATTGTAATAATTAGTCAGCTAGCTTGATATTGCAATCAATTCTAATATAGTATTACCCAGCATAATTATAAAGCAACTAATATCCCCCAATTGTACATTTAGGGCCCTTAATAATTGCCTTTACCTACTAGATACAATTAGTATAATAAGCTAATAAGAATAATTACAATTATAGGGAGGATATAAATACATTTATTATTACTATATTACTAGTTCCTCTTATCAGCCTATTATATATCTAGTTACAAGTTGCACGTAGGGTTTGGCACGCCACTGGAGTCTGTACTAATCCAGCCTAGACTAGGCCCTCGATACCCCCAATAGCATCGGTATGTAGCCGCCCTAGCTGTTACATCGGCTGACGGTATTGTTTACTGAGAATGCTGTTCAATTGCTGTGAAGCTTCGGCAAAACAACGATTCTCATTGTTCTCGCAAAGCTGACAACACGTTTCATCGTAGAAGATATTAAGAAGCGTACTAGAAGCATCATTCGGAAACGGCCAGGCAGTCTCCGTAGATCTCACCTGAGTGCCAAATCAGTAGTAAGACTAAAAGACTGCACAAAGGGCCTGATTGTAGCAGCCTGACGTATTTTTATTGAATCATGGTAGCGCCCGATATGAGAGGTGAGACTGGTTTGCCGTGGAGCCCCGCACTTCTAGCATGTATAATATGCCCAAAGGGGTGATGTTAGAAACGGTCATTTATTAGGCCCATACTATAACAGATGGGATCTAGGCACAAATATGGTCATTAATTTATCGAAAACATAATAAATGATATACAAGAACTATACTGTCTTGCAGCATTTAACTCCAGGGGCGTTACTGTGCGTCCAGACGCCTAAATGAGCAATCAGGCAAAGCAAGCTGAGGCCATTCAGGTTATCTTGGGTAATGGAGATTGTTAATTCAATGAAAAAATTAACAAGGATTGGTCCGTTTTTTTGACGGATTCGGTTTACTGGGCGGCAGCTGTACCAGATTCCTCGATTCGGGTGGATCCGTCATCGCCCATGTGCGTCGTGTTCACCTCTAGCAACACAAGAAAACCCAAGTGTATAGTGGTTCCTCACACAACCCTTATAGCCAACGCTAAGCTTGGCAGTATCTTGCGTTTGTCTTCTCCACACGGCTTGTCGCAGCTAGGCCCAGTCGTGCGCGGCTGCTGAATGGGTCATGTAGTTTCCTGGTAGCTCTGCGCAATATTCAAAGGTGGCAAATTACTACGCTTTGTTTGCTGGAGAAGTCGCCCTTATAGTCTGGCTCGAGCACCAGTGTGATGGCCAGGTCCATGGCGGTGAGGTGGCGTCTGCGATAGCCGCCATTATCTCCCTTTAACCCGCGCTCTTGCCCTTCGCTATTTGACCAAGTCCACGGGCAGCCCGATGGGCCATCAATGACGCCGTGCGTTGTGCGTCGGCGAGGCCGTTCTTTTTGGCATTTCCTGATAATAATGTGCCTTGAATGGATCGACTAAGAAGTCGTGCAGAAAAGTTAACAACAGTAAATGAGTGGAGGAGATAGCAGACTGCGCCTGGTTGGTGGCCTCTGTCAAAATGCTCGCATCGCCGGAAAGGGCTGGCACCGTCGGCAGTGTTTGGTGGCAATTCTCGAAATGGCTACCACATTAGGAATAGGCTCATCTCAACGAGGCTACTAATCAGGCAGTGCCTACGGAGAATAAGTGACGACACTGGGTGTCCACTTCGGGACTGTCATCCGGGCGGCATTAAATTTGTCGAAATGCCAGCCCGATAAGGTCTGGGACACAACGTTTTTGTGGGGATGTTAGACGGTTTCGATGCGAGTCGTCGTGGCTGAGTTGAGCAGAGCAAGAATGGATATGACTCGACTGAAGGGAAACCGAGGCACCTCTATAGGCCATGTATACTCGAAATGTAATAAATAGCAACTACAATCCCAGCGATCAATTCTACCCACTCAGTCACATTCTGAATACGCATCATGGGTCTTATACGCGACGCTCTCGGCTCGGCACTTGGTGCCAACCAAGTTAACAATGGCTTCGGTGGGGGGCCGAGACTCCCCATGAAGAACAGGAACAGTGGCCGCGACACCACCAATATTCCCCGGCCAGGCTGGAGACAATCACAGCCTCCCAGCCAAGGTTATCCCCAATACGGAGACTACCAAGATAACAATTCATACTCGGATGACATCCAAGGAAGAATGGGAAGACCCTCACGACCGCGAAGTTCCAGGAATGACTATGGACCCGATCCATACCCAGATCCTCGATATCAGGCGCCAATGCAGCAGAGCTACAGCGGCTACCAATATCAATATCAACAGCCACCTCGCGGCTACGACAATCCCTCTCGTGATGGCCAAGACTGGTACCAAGGGCAGTCTTATGATGGACAGTCGTACAATGGAAATCCAGGTTTCAGGAGAGCCGGCGGTTTTCGCCCGGTTGCTCTCCCACAGGTTACTTACGGGGATGGCCAACCTTTCCTTCGCGGGTATAGCAATGAGCTCAGCATGTATGGCATCTCCAGAGAAGAATTCATACAAACGGTGGATGCTATCAACATTGTCATCATTCCCAGTCCGGAAAACCAGATCTTCCAAAAAGGCGCCAATATTGCTGGCTGGTTCTTGTAAGTTTATCTAGTCGCTTGATACGAACTTGGCGTGGACTAACGCCTTCCTTAAAGACCTGGGGCGGCCTCGATCGGTCTCACTGTCGGCCAGATAGGTGTCGGACTCGGCACGGCGGCCGGCGGCGCAACGATGCTCGGCAAAGCCCTGTCGAATGCGAATCTACAGATTTTTCTACCAAAGGGTCTTGAGATATGGTAAGTCCTTCTTCAAATCTTGCTTTATCCTCGACCAATGAGTTGACATCAATTAGTATCGGGAAATCATCAGACGTCGACGCCGAGGTGGGAATCACACCAGGTTCTACACGGCCAGATTCCTTGTTCAATATATCACCAGAGGAGAGACAGGCTTATTACGGCGATCTTGTTGCCCCTCTTTCCGAAATACTGCCCCCGCTGCAGCAGAGCGGTCGCAAGGACCCGATTGCCATGCTTGGCCGAGGTCTTGCCAGTCGGGATAGCCAAAAGAAGATGGAGAAGGCGCAGGAGAAGTTGAGGAAGGGGAAGAACAAGGATATAGATTCTCTAGAAGGAGGGCTCAAATGGGTAAGTCTCGCGACAGAGTTGCCACTGCAATGATAATCACTAATAACAATCACAGCTCATGGTTAGAAGGGCTACTCCAGATGCACTAGCACACTGGGAGCGGACTCTGGAACAAAGCAACACTGCTTTGCAGCAACAGCAACAGGCTGGACCATCGGATCAAAGCAGATATAGCGGACGATAAGCCGAGTTAGCACAGGAGCGCATGTGTGGTGTAATTCTTTGCTTACCTTAATGTACTATTTCAGCAGACTGTGACTTAGAATTGGAAGACAAGTGCGAGGCCATGGTTGTGGCCGTTTATAAACAGTCCTCAGGAAAATAATGTCGAATGTTATGTTATTGTCAATAAGTGCTTCGTGCTGTGGCAAGCTCCCGACCATTTCACAGGGCGATATTGTGTTGGGGGAGGTATAGCCTCCTTGCCTCCCAGCTGTGGCAATCTTAGCGCATCATGCTAACAGTTCTAATTGGCTGAAGGCCGCCACGTTGTCGTGTCTTTAGGTGTGTAACAGCTTCGCCCGCCGCAGATCCAAATTTACACTCCTGGCGCACGAGGATTCTATATCAAGGGAGGAGAACAAATAGAAAGATCGGACCGAATGAACCCGGCTCTGTAATAGAACCCAGGATTATGACGTAATCGGTAGTGAGAAGCTTTAAGAAGGTATCGTGTATTCCGACTTGCCTTCGTGCTGAGCACTTGTATTTAGTACACTTTACACGACGTGTGCAAGTTTTGGTTGCGCGACCGCGCCGCGCTTCATCCGACAAATCTTGAGAGCCAATCAAAAAAATCATATCTACCCACTGCTTAAATCAAATCAACCCCTGGTCAAATTCAAGTCTACCACCAGTAAAAGTCATATCAACCCCCTAGATATAAATTAATTCCCCCCCCCCCCTGGTAAGGCTCTATGAAGTAGGGCAACATAAATCAAATATACTAGGCTTGATTTTTGCATGTAGGACGAGTGATTCGAGGGAAAGACGAAAGAGGACATGTTCCAGTCGGGACTTATTAAGAAGCGCAAATTTCCTGCTACTCGGGCCTGATCCAATCCCACCAGTCCAGACCATCATACTACGGCACAACTCGTTGCTTCAACGGATTTTGCATTGAAAGATATCGGTTCGGGCCGACAAAGGTGCCGACAAGTCCTGCTGGACATGACATCATACATGTACTTTTGGCCAGCCACCGACCCTACTTCGTACAATATGTCTCAGATAATTTGTTGATTAATACTTGTTCCAATTAAAGACCAGAGTTGTAGCCACTTATTGCGTACGAATTACGCTAAAAACCAGCCATATGGCTTAGAGTGCCGCCAATTGGGCTGGGACAAGAAAAGCAATCATCAATATTGCGGGACATGTGTATATAAGGGATGGGTGAGAGATGTTGGAGATTGGACCTGGGAATTAGTGTTTTTCTCCCCTTAAGTCATCTTTACCTCGATACGACAAAACACCGCCAGTCATTTCTTGCACCATCAAAAAATAGGATGTCCTCATTCGTTGAGCAAGAGAACGCCTCTCCAGTACCCGAAGCTGACGGAGAGCTGCGTGGGCTTCTCAGTGGAGATCTACCTATTACCATCGACTTCGATCCCACTGGCGACCCGGATAACCCGCTCGAGTGGCCAGCGCCCTTCAAATGGGGTATCGTGGCCTTGCTAGCTTTTACGTCCTTTACAGTGTACGTGTTATGATTGATTACTAGTTGAAAAGAAAGAGTCCTCAAGAAAGCTGATCTTATTCATGGTCAGCACGTTCAGCTGCATCTCAATAGCGCCAGTGGCGAGCCACATCGTCAACGACCTCGATGGCGATAACGGGACAAAGTCTGTCGCCATCCTCCTTGTCACAATCTGGGAGCTAGGAGAGGCGGTAGGTCCATTCATTATCGCACCTCTGTCCGAGATCTTCGGTCGCTACCCCCTGATTAACGGCTCCAACTTGCTCTTCATTACGACAACAGTGGTTGCAGCTCTCTCACGGACCACGACACTATTCATCGTCATGCGCGCACTGACGGGCATGGTGGTGGCGTCGAGCGTGCTGAACCCAGCCATCGTTGGGGACATATTCGAACCCGAGCAGAGGGGCAAAGCTATGAGCGTGATGATGTTCGCTACCGTCATCGGTGGTGCAGTGGGGCCTGCTTTCGGCGGCGTCGTCACGGAGATTCTGGGCTGGCGCGCTGTGCCCTGGATGAGCGTTGGACTGGCGAGCATCGGCCAGCTGTTATACTTCATCTACTTCCGGGAGACATACAAGGTTTCAATCCTCCGGCGAAGAATGGCCAGATTGCAGACGAAGACCGGAAAAGCCATCTCTACCGGCGCATTTACGAAAGAGATGGGTCTTGAAGAGGACTCGCTCAGTCTACGGACCTCCATTATGCGGCCCGCCGCCGTGCTCTTCAGCTCTGGTGTCCTAGCAGCGCTGTCATTGTTCGGCTCCAGTATATTCGCTTACTTCTATGTTGTTGCTGTAACACTTCCAAGTATTCTGGAAGACATATACGGCTTATCAGCGGCTGCAGCGGGCTCGGCCTTCTTAGTAAACCGTGAGATTCCCATGACTACCATTTTTCCTGCTCCTGTGGGCATCCCGACTAACACTGTTTCTTCAAGCGATTGGCTCCTTTACTAGTGTCGTGGTTGGTAATTTGTGCTTGGACAAGATCTATGCCAAACGCCGTGCCGCCAACAACGGGATTGGCCTGCCTGAATACCGACTGCCGATGACTATCATCGGCGCCTTCATGCTGCCACCGGCTGTGATTCTGTACGGTTGGTGCGCTGAGTATAAACTACCCTTAACACTGCTCCTCCTGACCGTTGTATGGATCCGCCTGTCCCTAATGCTAGCCTTCATGCCAATAATGGCATATGTGGTAGATGCCTGCGGCCTCTACGCGGCATCCGCTCTGACTGGTGTCATCGTGATCCGATGTTTGGCTGGCGCGTTTTTACCAATTACAACGACACTAATTATCGATCATCTTGGCTATGGCTGGGGTTTTACAGTGCTTGGGGCTCTCAGTCTGGCTTTAGCTATTATCCCCTTTTTGATTCTACGTTATGGGAATCACTGGAGACAACGATCCAAGTACACTAGAACTAGACCAGAATTGTAGAGATTTGTATTTTGCGGCCGCTACGATGGATATGAGATGCTGTAGCAAGGAGACCTAAATTGATTTCCGTAAATTGAACCTTTAGGAGTTGCAATTTCATGCAGGAGTTGGGTTCATTCCCTGCAGGTTGGGCGCGGCCTCGCAACCCTGTATAAACTAGGCAATATGGTAGCAGTAAAGCTAAACGAGTTGAATTCAATTTGAAAGTCATCAGTATTGTAGCTGAACAAATTGGATTGGTTCAAATCTACAGTCAAGCAAGAGGAGGGGGGTTACTTATTATGCTTAGATCCTTGAGAACTATGACTGCTCCATCAATCAATGATTTAGGATAATTCTCTATCGGCATCAATCTTGAAAGTCCCAGCAGTGTGTTTTGGCAGCAACTGAATGAACTTGGCGATGCTCCGCGCCCCCTCTACCCCAGATTGGTAGCTAATGTACTAGCGAAAATATTCTTGACGAAAATTTTCCGAAAACTTGGTGAGGTTGCGGATAATGTAGTCTAAGCTAAGGCATCCATGTTGGATTGCTGCGTTGGGTACTATAAGATATAAGATGACAAACGTCTGTTTCCACCCCACCCACTTATTAATGCTTGCATTTTTACCACCTAACTTAACTTATACATTTCTCAGCCAAATAAAGTCCAATTTAAATAGCTTATATACTGAACTAAAGCCCTAAAACCCAACTTTAATATTTTATATGCTAGTAAAAGTTATAATTTAAATATAATAGGTTAAAAGTTTATAAGAAATATCCTCTTCCTCAGTCCAATCCTACATACAAATCTTTAATAGCCTAATTATCAAAATCATTTCCCTACTTTGCGAAATATGCATCTCAATGGGTAATTGAATATAGGTAGGAGCCTCTCCATCTCCTTCTTCTTTCCTCAATATCCCCCGCTGGCCGGTTGTAGAATGAATGTATCCCATACGCCGAATAGCTTTACTGTGCTGCACACGATTTTTGCGGATTTAGTTGGAGATGCCACACCCGTTCTTCATATTGGTACTTTAGATTTGAAACGGACTATTCTTCAGCTCATCACGTAAAGGCTCGAGCACAACGATATCAGGATTTGGTGGCAGCGTGCCCCAGACCTCATTGCGAACCATATCATAGTTTATATTAATATTTGCATGACAGTCTTGGTAGTGTAAATCACTGAATCTTGTCATACTTTCACTCAGGAAGCGAGATAGCGTGATAAATGAGAAGCCTTTTGCCTTGGTGGTCCACATTCGCTACAATTTCTCTCGTCTTGATGAACCGCTTCATATTTCTCCTGCGAGACTGAAGCAAGGTTCTAGAGATATCGGTAAGTGTATACTCCTTTGCCTCGAGCTTCAGGTCAGATGGCTCTATAGTAGTGACGGCGTATACTCGTTCTTGCTTTGGCTCATTTTCCGCAATAATTTGCTCAAGAACATAGTTCCCCTCCAAAATTTCTCCGACGAATCCTTTTGCTGTGAGTTTTGGGCCAGAGACTGTCCCGTTCTGCGATTGTTGTGCAAAGGCCTCGTATATGGTCATCTGTTCCTGATTCAAGCCGCTCAGACTTGGCTGGAGTTTGAAAGGGCTTTGTATCACGCTAGCCCATAAACTTAATGAAGAGCTGACGTATGGCTCGTTAGGTCGCTCGAGACGGTGACGGCTACGATCTGCCAGTTCTGATTCGATCATTTCCTCGATTTTAAACACCGCCATCTCTTCGACCCGCTTCTGGATAATCTCACAAGCGATATCTAGGTGGGATTTAACGAAAATTTTGATTGTGTTTTCAGAGAAGCCCCCAAGCATATGAGTCGATGGGTAAGGAAAAGGAGTCGAGAATTTGCGCATGTGGTTAGAAAAAGTCGCCTCAAGAGGCCCTTTTAAGGTGACGAGGGCAAGACTACCTGCTGTTACTTTGATCATGCCAATGGCTGAATTTCTCACTCGGGTCTCATCTGGCTCTATAGCGAAATCCTTGTGGATCATTTGCTGGGTGTAAGCTGCAGCACTATTAACTGATCGATCCACTACGGGCTGAATGAGGTCTGCTAGAGACGAAGCGAATGCCAGACGGATAATCTTATTTAGCTGCGCCACACGGGATACCATCTCGTCGTTCAGAAGTATGGTAATCAAAGGCCCAATATCTGGGATTGACACTGTCAGAGGGGGAAAACGGATTCTATCAACAGGTTGAGACAGGAACATACCGGCGATGCTACGACGTCGATGTATCCTGGCCAGGAAAATTTCATCACGCACCGAAACGATACTCGTACGGTGACCGACCTGCAGGATAGCGGGAGGCATCGGAGGTTGAACACCACCCGGAGGCATTTCGTTTAGCCCCGGAATCTTGAGTCCGGCAGGGAGGTGTTTGTCCACCTTCATGGTAATAGACCAACCTGGTTGCACCACCTTCTCCCAGAACAACACCTTCTCCCATATTGACGGTAGGATAATCTCGCCGTTGGGTCCGATGAGGTCGTAATGGCCTTCCTTAACATGCGGCCCAAGGATGTCCATATGCAAGAAGGCTTGCTTGATGAGATCCTCCATACCCTGTTCAGATTTAAAAAAGTCGTTAGGAAGATTCCCATGAAACTGCTAGGAGCCAGTGGATTGAGCTGCCGTTACTTACCAGCCAGGTTGAGCACAGATGGAACGGAAAGCTAAACTTTCGTCCGATGGCATCCTCAAACCTAATCGGGGACTTTTCAGCCAGTGAAAACTTTTCGGAGACTTTCTTCGCGGGGACGACCTCCTTGCCGCCAGAGCGCTCAGTTGAGGGCGGTCGTGGCGCTGCTAACTCGTATTGCTGCATGTTTGGGGGCAGGCCGTACCCACCCATTGATTCCTGAAATGCACCTCTGCCTTCGCCCTCAGAGTAACCAAGGCCGTGCTGGTCATGCTGTCCATATTCCTCAGGTAGGGGTGGATGAGAGGGACTGGGTTGGATATTGAGATTGCCATCGTTACCGAAAGGAATTATTTGACCGTTCAGATAAACTTCTCCGTACGGTACGAGATGGTCGCCCTGCTGGTAACCTTGACCCTGGCCGCGGCCGTGGACTGGGACGAACCAGTCTGATGGCTCCATGCTTGTAGGAATAAGGGGTTGATGGCCGCCGTGTCCCGGCCGGTGACAAGCTGGTTGGTCTTGTACGGTGCCGCCCAACTGGTTGAAAGTGGTGATTACGTGGTGCTATCCTGAGTTCCTAGTTAAGGTGGAATCTAAGGGGTCGAGTCCGTGGTCGTCTTCGTCTTCGTCATGAGTATTTTCTCGGGCTGAATCTTCGCAGTTGTAGGAAGTGGGCGGCCCGAGAAATCTTGATGGTAAGGGCTGAACGTATCCGACGATGTCGTTCCGCGCGTGGCGAGTCTGATGGATATCGTGATAAACAGAGTGAAGAAAGAACCGAGACGGTGGTCGGTGGGCGAGGGACGGTGGGAGAGGGACGGTGGGAGAGAGACGGTGGATGAAGGACCAGTATGAGGGACGGTGAATTGAGGGGTAGTAACTCATCAAATAAGGGTTATGAACTGCTCTCTTTCCAAGACTGTTTAGGAGAGAAAGAATGGTAAAAGGTGCTGTTATCTAAGGGAAGACAATGAAAGCAGGAGTGTACAAGAGTTTAGGGGCATAGCCCAGCAGCACTGCGCACCAAGCAAAGCGCAAGATGTTGGGGGTTGTGGCAGACGAGCGATCACGTCAGGGGGAATAAAGTGCAGCACCACAGGACCAGTGCGAGTGATCGGATTCGCGAGACGGGCATGGAGGGTCAATTAGGCAGTGAGCCATGAGAACAGGAGGGGAGCGACAGGAAGGTAAAGGGCATGAAACGGAGACAGCGAAACGCAGCTGGGTGCAGACCTGTTGATTGTATGGGATCCAGTGTCGGCAAATCAAGAATAGATCTGCAAAGCTCCTTGGTCAAGGAGAGTAAGAGTTGCATCAATGGTCCAGCGCGACGAGGTGGGTTATCGAGGAGGGGCAAAATCTCAACGGCGACTGATGGTGAGGGGTCCTACATCGTACTTGTGGGCTATCAGCTAGACCGAAGAGCGCTAACGATTCGCGTAGCTGAAGCAGCACAGCAGCATTAGCGGAGAGCAATCAGAGTCAGCCTAATCGATGGATGCCCAGTGCAGAGCTATTGTGCCTCGCCGAACGTAGCGTGCCGAATGCCTGATTCTTTATGCGCGTCGGAGGCGGTGCCGTTCTATCCGAGGGCTCGGCATCTTGGGACGTCGTAAACCTTGGCGATGTGAAGGGCCGACGCAAAAAAAAAACTTCCCAGGGCTGTGATATTTTGCGGCTGCAATGGTGCTTGCTTGTTTGGGCTCAGTCGTTGTACTGAGCAAGGACATGCGTTTCGTGGCTGGCTCTTAGGGCTACGTACTCCGTCCAGGCGTAGTCACAAATAGGGCTTCTGTGGGGGTCAAACACATTGAGGAGAGCCCTAGAGGCCATTATGACCACAGGAAAGAGTATTGTATCGGTAGTACCGTAAATTTCTGGTGTTTCAGGAATCTCATTCTCGATATTTGAAGTTGTTTTCCTTCGGCTTGTTGATTCTGCGTGAGAAGGGAACCCAAACTAGCGCCACGGCCCGCGCCCTGCTCGCCTAACTAGCCGCTCAAGCGGGCTTCCCACATGTTCAAGCTAAGCCCAGTTGACTTTTCAGTGACTTGGATGATCAGGCAGGTTATTAAGGATATTTTTTTTTTTCTGTAGCGTCTACTTCCCTTAGTTTGGCCTATGAATGTCATAATGGAGGGTTAATAATTTTCACAGTGGGAAAATGTCGGACTCGGCCAATAAAAACGTCTCGCAAGAACTTGCCCTTTTAACGTAAAACATAAGCATGTATCACATATAAGCATATATCACATTTTTTCTAACTCTTAATTTTCAAATATTAATAAAAACACAACAGACTATTTAATCAATTCAGACTTATCACTATCCTCTTCTTTAGAGATCTTAATCGCCATCTTATAGGTTCTTGCATTATGACCGGGTTGGCGGCATAGCCTATAGCGCTGTTTCTTCAATTTAGCTCCTCCTCTTTGGCTACCTCTTTGTGATAATTTGGCTTATATTTGCGTATTAAGATCTATTTAATTAATTGTATTTCTTTCTTTTTATATAGTTATTTTCCTTTTATTTTATAGTTAGGTTTACTTTACCTTATGCCTTTTGCTAAGGGTTGTATTTGCTTACTAAAGGTCTTGTATTTTAGATTGTAAGAGTATTATTTAATATATAATTGCCTTTGCTTTTTTAAAAAGAGAAGTTAAGGCTTTTAAAATAGAGGTTAGTAAGTTACTTTAATATTAATAGATTTATTTTTTAAGGTATTTTAATTAAGATTTAATCTTTTTAGCTATTTTTAATATTTTTAAGACTTAAAGGTTAGAAAAGTTAAGCTTCTTTTT
>CAKNEU010000213.1:0-43202 GCA_930272665.1 Mariannaea elegans | reverse complement strand
AAGATCTACCTTTTCCTTTCCAATAGCTAGAAATCAAGACATTCTATGACCTCAATCCTCCCTCTTGTTGTGATATGTGGGATACGGATGAGGATGGTATTAGGCCGCTATTAGCCTGAGGATTGTGGAAGGAAGAGTGCGAGAACTCGTCTAAAATTGGGAGCCTATTCGACAACGTTTGTCAGTTGCGAATAATTACCTAGGAAGTATGTAAAGCATTCCTGAACTTACGCTGCAGTTGAGGCCTCCTCTGACGGTACTTGAGGAAACTCCGTATTCGAAAATGATATTGCCGGGATCATCAAGGAATCAAAGTGAATATAATCTTCATATGATTAAATCACTGAAATATGTGGTAACTTATGTCAACTTACATGGCCAGTATTGAGTCTGGAGCAATTTGAGATCGCGGCTCTGCATGCCGGGGATGAGAAGTTGGAAGAGTCTCCACCAGACCTCCTCCTCACACCCTGAGGAACCCAGTCTGTCAAGCTCTAATTCGTGTTCGGGGTTCATGAATCGCTCATTCTTGGGGATTGATTTAGGCTCGCAGGGCTCCGACTGTTTGCCATGGCTAATGAGCTTGCGTTTTGAATCAAACGATATCCAGCAGCGGGAACATCTGTATGAGCGCATATGTCTGCGGATCAAGTGTTGCCTGGATTTGCAATTTAGTGCTTTGCTGTTTCTCGGAAATATGGAACAACTAACTTCAGACGGTGGATTCCATCGCATCCTCCGTCCGGGTTTCGCGGTGCTGGTTTGAAGCAGTTCTGTGAGGACTCAAACGCTTGATACGGACACGCAAACCGCCAGGCCCGTTTTTTGCGCCCCATTGAGTGCATTTTTCGACTTGGATGCTTATTAAGATCACTATTATCCCCCGCATCCTCACCCTCATTAGTATTCCGCCGCGAATTTGAGCAGGGTGGATTCGATTGCGACGAGGAACCCTCGGAGTCATTGAGGCGTGGAGTTTGAGTTGCATCGTTGCTTTCGCTTGTACTTTTTGACCTGGGGTCCTCTTCTTCATGCAAACTTTGCTCGTATTCGGAATCCTCATCTGAGCTCTCCGTGCCCCCATCGCCTAATTGATGGACAGCAACAGCCCTTGCATATGATGTGATATCGATCTGAACTCGGGCAAGCCCAACTTGACGCATGAATTGATCTGGCCCGATAAGGGCTTGTTCCTGATGAAATTCTGGAGTTGATTCAGAAACATGCTGGCTTGAGTTGCTCGTTGCTGAAGCAACTGTCTCGGTACTAATGGAATCAACTGACACTATACTCTCTCCCAAGTCTCTTGGAGCTATTGTCGGATCTGAATTGATACACCCTTCTAATGCCCCTTCACCTAGTGCTGGGTACCTGCCCCTAGACTGCTCTGGAATAGGAGACTCAGATCGAAGTTGTGTCACCCCTAAGTGAGAGTTATAGGTATAATCATTCGTCTGAGCCTCGTCAGCCTGAGAATCACCATTCTCAGTGGGGTCAGGTGAAGAAAGTCGCTTCCTGTTTGAAGCATGATATCCACCTGTGCCATGACGTACAATGTCCTCCATGGGAGGACTGTTGATGCGGTGGAATGTGTTAGCTCTATCCGCCACGGCTATATTACGATGACTCGGGTGGCACTGTTGAGGAGAAAGTAAATATTTAATTCGGGTTCGAAAGATATTCAAAACAGAGAGCCATATGGCGCAGCATGATGAAAAATATTAGGAAGGACATGGGGGTCCGGGAAGAGAATACTTACTTTAATGCGTCGTTTGAGACAGTCACTGCACTTCCTGGTGCGTTTCCGGCGATTAACAAGACCAGGGGCCGGTCTGCTTAAAGCGCGGCGGTAGTTAACGACGTGAGTGCCATCCGTTACAGTGGATAAGGGCTGACGCAGGGCAGGAGAGGTTTCCCTACTGTATGGCATGGCTCTGACCACAGAGGGGCCTAAGCTGGCGGGGCTGGCCTCAGCCGAGATAGAGGACTTCGTGTCTTCCAGATGTGGCAATAGAGGCCGCGAGTGGCCGAGTTGCTGCTGGCTCACCTCAATTGTGTCCTTCGTCAGCAATTTCGGTGATGTCTTCCCCATCAGGGGAATGCCATCCCGATCAACAATCCCATCCAAGGGTACCATTCCGCCCACGGAAGAAATTGGCGGGTAGCGGCTGAGAGATTCACCAGTTGGGATCATGACTGAAAGCAGGATAGACGCTAGGCTGAGGTGGGCGAAAGAAGGCAAAATTGTTCCAGGAGACGTAGCTAGGCAGATCTACTTGAGTGGTTCAAGGAGCTACCTAAGTATCCAATGGAAAAAAGAACATTGCTTTGGCTGGTTCGTTCCTGCTTGACCGCCTGAGGCGCCAAAAAAAAAAATACACAACTGTGTTCTCTCAAGATGGGATTGTGTAAGACGAGCGAGCGGTAATTGGTCCAAAAAAAGATCGAGCTGTCAGTACCTGAGGTACAAAGAATACAGTCATGGTTAAAGCCTGCACTTGTGCAGAATTGTGTTCGCTCAAGATGATTACGTAAGATAAGCTAGGAGTAATTGAGCAAAGATGCACCCATTTTACACATCCTGGATTCATAACACTGATAATCGAAGTCAAATATTGCAAGTAAGTAAAGGTCAATTTCAACTTTAAGTTGATAAAGGCAGTACCCTGATCATGCCCTTCAATCTTTGGTATAGCCTCGTGCTCGAATAACAGCACGTAAATAATTGGGGAGTAACTCGGAGTAACTCTATCACGTTTAAAATCTTACTGCATCTCCTCCCTCCCAGGCACGCGGTTCTCGATCCGAGGCCGTATCCGCTGCGTCCCAGTTTACCAAGGAGGGGGGTGCAACAAGAGCCAATCGCCAAGGGTAGGACCTTAATTTTGTATCAAACTCGCCTGAAGTACTACAGCTTCCTCCCAGAGCCGGGGGCGAATAGAACGTGCCTGATATCCTCGATTTTGGGGTATAGCGCGAGGAGGTTTATTGTAGGTGGGATCCTGGTAGAGTGGACATTAGATGAACTACCGCCCTGTTGGTTTCTTAACCTTCTCCTTGTTGACAAGATCATTACTCTGACCATCTCTCCAACCCTCGCGCCGGTGGACCGATTCTAACAGGATAAAGGTATTCCCACGTGGTCCTCGCGTGCCTAACTTGTCTTGATGAGGGGATGAGTACAAGTTTTGGGGTGATAAGAGAGAGCTCTGCAAGCCTGCTTGATAAAGATGGTATTGTCATTGGCACTTGCTTTATTGAGTACCTAACTTCGGAAGATGCCACACTTCATTAACTATAATGAAATTGTTCCTGGCCGTACATTGATGGGAATAAGTTCACTTTTACTCTCAATGTATTCCCAACTTAGGCAATTCTCTGGCATCCCCAAGACTAGGACTGCAGCATCCTTTTCAGGCTTAGGAAAACGATCTACCTCCCGCCGGTCCTTCTCCGGACGAGTGGCGTACCCTAACTACACCGAAGAGGTATTACGAAGACTTAGCTAGTTTGGTGTATTTACTTATTTTTAAATTCCCATTTTAATTTTCTTTCCTTTCATAACTAACATAATAGCTAAGATTAGTAATTTTGGGTCCAACTATTGGACAGTAATAAACGGCCATATGCAAAGGGAGGCACTCATTCGTATCATACGATCATGCCGAGACGGAGGGGGAGTAAGCATAATACGCCCGCTTACGGTCAACTCTTAATCCGATAGCAGTCTATTACGGTAATAATAAAACGGTACGCGGGCTAACTGACTAGGTTCAACAGCTTCCAATTTCGGACGTTAGAGATTCCACTCCTAGGTGCCAGAATATATGCATATGAACAGATGCAAAGGACTACACGAGAACCCTTTGCCTCTGCAAGTTTTCGATGCCCCGTTACAGCCAGCACCCTCCTGGCTCCATTTGCTCCATTCTACCTATTGTTTCTTGAGTAAGGAAATAGCTTACTTAAAGTGTATATACTATTTTTTGTCTTTGCCTACAAGCGCTTGTGAAGTGTTATTGTTAAAGGCGTCTCACCCCTAAGATTATTTTGTGAAAGAGATGCCCCCTCTAACTTATTTGGGTAGGATAATTGGATCCTTTTTTTTCTACCTTTTTTTAAAGGAAAATTAGTAGTAGAGCTACATATCGTTTGTTCTGACCGTTATGTAACCTGCCTTATTATTTAGTTATTTTTGAGTAGTATCCTCAACTGCTTCCTTTTCTTATTTATTTCGCTAAACTAAATGTGATATATTTAGTAGCTAAATTTAACACTTAGTTGCTGATTTGTAAATTTTCTTTCGCTTTTGTGGTTTCCTGTAAGGGGTTCCGTTATATACTAATGTGTGGTGCAAGTCTAGCACAGTTAATCTTTTTGGGCTCTGCTCGAAAGGTCTATTGCACAGAGAGTTACACCACGCTAACCGTTACATTTTCGATTTTTCTATTTTATTATAATTTTATCAATAATAATATATTATAATATAGTTTTTTTTACATCTGCTAGTTACAAGCACCAAAAGGTCGTTTCCTAATAAAAACGAGACCCATATTTCGGGCAGCATTATATTAATGCTGATTGCCCGGCAGAACGTTATAGTACACGAGGTTAACATCTGTCTCGCGCGCAGTGACCTGCAGGGTGTCAAATGAATTGGAAGGGGTAACAAAATAGATTCTGCCACCAGCTTCTGAAGAGCAAAATAGATAACCAATCCCCTCCTGTGTGCATAAAACACGGTTATAGCCCAAACCAGTGGAGGAGTTGAGGACATTTTCTGTAAAGAAATCAAGTTCCCCATAGACTACGTTTGGATTGGGGAATATAGTGGCGGCCCAGGCTATGTTTCCGTCAGGGAGTAATGCAAAAAAATAGCCTGAGCTGTCAATTCCAAAGCCAGCCCCCGCAATGCCCGAGTAGAGCTTGCCTGTGCCCAATTCATAGGCACTGCTTGAAGGAAAATAGCTGAGACTAAGGTAGACCTCATCAATACCAGGATACCTGGCAGATATGGCATTCCACTGCGGTATAGGGGGTAAAATGGTTGTAGAAGGCGTAGATGCCGGGTTCGTTGAGGCTATGGGAGTCGGAGTTCGACTAGTAGACGAAGAGCCATCGGTAGAAGGGGTCGAGGGAGTCGAAGCGGAGGTAGTCGAAGCCGTTGAGGTGGTCGAAACAGTCGAATCAATCGAACCAGAAGGAGTGGAAGCAACTGAAGTCGACTTGGGCGTCGTTGTCGGCGTTGTTGTCGATAATGACAGACTCTGACTTAGTTTGCATGGTCCTGTTGCGGACAGGCCTATCTGCAACGAAAGGAAAACAAAAGCGAGTGGAGAGATTTGGACAATCATTTTGATAAAAGTGTAAAAGCAATCTATAAAGCAGAGGAAGAGGACACCTGAAGAGCTAAAGATAGATGTGCTTCTTCTTTTAAGAGTCATACAAGTAGGAAGGCAATATACCCTCCTATTTTGATGGCCTAAGCGTAAGCTCGACTCACATAATTCAATAGAGTAGAAACTATTGATATGCCAGCTGGTCACATTGGGCATTTCTTTAATAAGTGGACTCAGCGCTAGCCATAAAAAGTAAGTAGGGCAATACAATGGTCCGATAGCCAAGCGTTTTCGAAAATCTAAATAGTAAAATGCGTACAACAGCCAATGGAATGTAAATCTAATGGAACTAAGAAGTTGCCTCCTTATTTCCGTTTGCAACGCCGGACGGGTAGCTCCGGGCCGGGGCAGCCACACGTAACCAACTATCGCTATAAGTTTTGTCTTGAAGGTCAGGTAGTACGGGCTAATTAGAATAAAAGAGTGTTAGAAGGGTCTAGGGTTTTACTTATACTGCAAACCTGCTGCTTTAGGGTGGATCCATAGGTTTGAGGTGAGACCACCCTATCACGGGTGTCGAGCACCACAAATCTTTGCTTCTTTGTCGGCGATTGCTTAATGATGGCTGAATACGGATATCGCGTCTTTCTGACTATGGTCGAAATTAATGACAGACGAAACTGGTCGCTCATTTCTGGCACGCCGCCATGTGGCATCACTGAGCGGTATGTGACGTGACTTTGCGCAAATTAGCTTGTATTAATTTTCTTGATTATAGAATGCTTTACTGGTCCGCCTACACCTGGGAGGAGACCAAGACTCTAGACTCTGAATATGAGTACACAGTCGCGCCGGGGTGTGTTGGGTCTCGTAAGGGGCGATGCAATCTGGACGAACTCCTGATATAGTGAGTCAACGGCATGATGTTAGATATCTTAGTGTCACATAATAGCTGTATCCGACGGAAGCTAACCCAGCTAATGACCCTGCCCTAACGAAGGATATCAACTATCCCGACTATAAAAGACCTACCTTTTTCTTTCGAATAGCTAGAAATCAAGACATTCTATGACCTCAATCTTCCCTCTTGTTGTGATACTTAAAATGACTTTCTCTGATCTTGAAATCAAGTATTTGGTCTGAGAAAACGGATGGCAAAACTCCTGATCCCAAGGAGCCAGAAAGGATACATAAGTCCACGTACACTGGATCGAGGGGTTACCTAAACTGTCTTTCAACCAGTTTCAAGGGGCCATCAGCAATGCCTGGTTCAACACTGGCATGCCAGTCGACGGTAATATCAATGCAAAGAAGCTATATCCGGGAGCCAGTGACTACTATGACGCACTCTCCAAGATGGATCGTCCTATCAATGCCTTGAGCGAGGTATACGACAACCGTAGGAGGGCCGATCCCAAATTCAAGCTTACTAACAGGATTAAAAATCCCTGGCAACTTGGAAAAAATTGCGCCGCCTACGTCTTTGCCCTTCGACACAAAGACATGGACAAATACAGAGCTGCCTACCTGCGCGAGCACCTGAGCACGCCAAAGGGCGCTTGTGGAGGCTTCCACCCCGAGTTCATGAACATTGATACGAAAATGATGACGACTGGTGAAGGCATGAAGACCCACGAGTCAATTCCAGCCATCGACTGTGGTGCGACCATTGATGTGTACAAGAGTTCCGTTCCCAACATTGAGGATCTTCTCAAGACACAAAACAAGGCATTCATGAATGTGCAGAAAACACCTGGCGAGTACATCAACAAAAACCACCTCAAATCAGTAGAGGCCGCCTGATCCGCCATGACTGGGTGCAAGTGCGATAACACGATCCCCCGGCAACTCAAAAAGAAGCGAGCGTTGACCAACCTCACCGCTCGCACTGAGGAGTCCTGGAAAATGGATCCCGCGGCTGTGCACTGGGGAGGTCCCAAGGCCGCGAAATCCCGGATGATGAGGGCCCAAGGACTGGCCAGTATCGGTCTAGAAACTGAGGCATGTTAGCGCTGGAACGAGGAAAGGGACTGAGTGAAGCCGGGAAGAATGGAAACTGGGTTTTCGGGGGCGAAAGTTGGCTTACATTCCTAGGTAGGCGCTTGTTCTGTATATTAGACACTCAAGGGGATGTTTCACTTTTATACGTTAAACCAACTACATGGAGAACAAGAAGCCACTTGTTGGCGGCGTGAGGTTGCCCGCATTGTGTGATGCGTATCGGTAACTTAGTTCCAGTCTGTGTTTGCTTCGACTCCAATCCCTGTTCAGAGCATGTCACCAGCGACTCAAAAAGAAAGATGGCCTTTTCTCCTGAGTCCGGGGCCTCCTCTCCTGAGTCCGGGGCCTCCTGGCTCGGCCAGGATTGGGTGAAATCCATGCTCAGCCCCAATAGTGGAAACAGTCCGCAGAGGAATGGCGCAATGGACGCCATCTATTTATGTATATCATACTGCGTATGCGGCGTCAACCAACAGACGCTTCCCGAAAGTTTGGGAGCAGCTTCTTTGGAGGCTGTGCCGTCGGAAGTGGGCACGCCAGCGACAGTGCATTTACTTGAAAGCAGGCATCTAGAACTTGCTGAGTCCGGCTATTCGGCAATCCACGGGCGGTACTCCCATGATATCTGTTCAGCGTCGAAAGTTTATAGCTCAACCGTGGCCCCCAAACAACTAACTAACAAACGACAGCCAACAGCATCCACAGCGCCTGCATTATCACTCTACGATCTGATCCCGGCTAGGATCTTTTAGTGTTAGCAATTTTCTTGTTTCTCTCCGCGAACGAATTTCGGGGGATGGATATCCCCGAGTGCCCGCTCGCGCTTGGAGTTTTGTCTACATTTCCCAACAGCTTCTTCGCTACACCTTAGTTGTCGTCTTCCTATCTTAGAGAATCACTCCTACGGCAATACTGGCCTAATGTATCCTGGCTCGCCTCATCAAGTAAATGAGCTTTCCCTTACCGCCTCTCAACCTAGGGGTTGCGGCGGCCCGGGTCACTTGGATGAATTATTAGCATCTGGACTTAATCCCAACGACCAGCTAGAAAAAGCTGGAGAAATGATTCTCGACATTGAGCCGGATTGGGCTTCTCAGGATCCGCCGTCTCAGTTTAAAGGTGACATACAATGGCAGCCTCCTCTTTACTGCGCCGCTATTGCCGGCGGAACGCAAGAAGAGAGAGATGAAGGCATCCAAATGATCACCTCTCTACTTCGACGCGGAGCCGAACCATTTCTAGAGTTTCCTCAAGCTCTATACCATCCTCCTAGCCACCTTCGCCCCAGAGCACCATTCCCTGGGGAAGATCCTCCACGAAATGCAATTCCAGATGTATCAACCGACTCTGGCTGGGACGATCCCGCCTACAACTCGGACGAGGACCTGGTAGATGAGGATACACCTCCCCAATGGGGTGTCAGAAATGTCCTTCACGCTATTCTCGAAGACGGCGGCCGTTTCAAAACGTTCATGGACTACGCTGGGTTTCTGGAGTCATTAGACGTCGAGCATCGTGACCCGCAGGGCCGTACACTTCTGCTAAGCGCTTGCCGAAGTTCTCACGGGGCAGATGTCCGCGTCGAGTCAGCATATGATGATGCCTCATTGAACTTGCGGTATGGAGGTTTCTTCGACGGCGATGCATATCCAGAATGGGATCGAGACACAGGCCCTACGCAGTCGGACTATGCGCAACCAAGGACCGAGACAGTCGTTGACGTCCTTCTCAGACTTGGTGCTGACCCTCTCGCGGTAGACAATCAAGGCAAGAATGCCTTGCACCATCTTCTCGTTGAGGTGTGCAACAACCAGAATGTACACTTCCTCCGTTTGCCAGTCGTGCGTCGAACACTACACATCTTATGTTCCAGGTACCCTTCCCTAGTGAACCAACCTGACCAACATGGGACATATCCCCTGCACGCTGCTCTTCGTCGAATGCGGCTTCACACATATCGCGAAAACTTCTATATCAAGAGGGCAGAACCATTAGGCTGCGTGGCTGAAATGCTCCGCGCAGGCGCTGATCCGCGAGCAAAGGACAGGAGGGGTAATACAGCACTGCATTACCTAGCCGAGAATGATTTAACTGGCATTTGGTACGGCACAGAGAGACGCCAGATGTTCTTCGAATTATTGAACGAATACGGGTGTAGTGAGGATATTAATTTGCCAAATAAAGCAGGCAAAACAGTGGTGGAACTAATCTTTGATGATAATGGTCGCATGGAAGAGGCCAATGACAACATGTACGGTTTTACTCGCCAACTTGAAGAGCGCCAAGATCTCCGCGAGTGGAAGAATGTAGACGAGGAAATGTTTGGCAAGCTGGACGAGGCCGGCATCGACTGGAAGGTCAAGGCATCGGACGGGGGCACACTGCTGCATCTTGTGGCGCGGTCCGGGCTGGAATAGGAGAGGCTGCTACGGAGGAGCCGGTTTCTGCTGAGAAAGGGAGTAGACCTCAAGGCCACGGATGCGGAGGGGAGAACAGCGAGGGAGCTCGCGTTGAAGTGTGAGCTGAATAAGAAGTACTTCTACCGCGCGCTAGAGGAACTCGAGAATGGCGAGACAGAGACATGAAAGCAAGCCGTTGCCCTAGAAATACGAAGTTGGGACATGATGGACTCTCCTCCCAAACTCGTGCCTTGTGAATTCGTGATGTCTCCCTCGTTATACATGTTCCTGAGGTCGAAAATAATGCAGCAATAGACCTATTGAGATCGCAGGCCTGAGACAAAGGAGATGAGTGTTGTTTAATATTCGAATACAGATCAACGAGAAATGTTCTTGCGGATAGAGATCAGTAAAAGAATACATCATAGTCAGAGCGGCTTCACTGTCGCGGTAGAACGGCAGTGCAGCAGGGTCTTTTCTGGCCTAAATGTATTACATTGCTGGCCTGGGTTACTAAACCATAGCTGTGGAGCTAAAAAGTAATCTAATTAATATTAATTACCAATTATTGCCTAATACATTATAATAAATAGGTTTTTAGCCTACTATACTCTCTCTCTTATTACCTCTAGCTAATAAAAATAAAGTAAGTATATATTAAGAACTTCCTATTTGGAAAAGTCATAACTCCCTAATATATATCACCCTAATATAATAATGGCTTGCCCTCAAGTACTTTAGAAAGCTCAACAGTTACCTAGCTTTTATATTAATTAATATAATCTTTACTTTCTTGTAAAGTATAGCCCTAATAACAGGTATAACTCTACAACACCCTGCTGTAGGAATTAATTTATTAGGTCTCCCAGCTGACTCAAGAGCCTTTCTCCCATATTAAAACCTTTAGGATTTCTAGGACCGCCTGCATCTCCCTCTAATATACCAACGACCTCCCGGTATATATTTCGCAACCTATCCGATAAGCCGCTTTTCTTTAGCTGCTGCCTTACGATGTCCAAGGGCAGAATTCCCTCCTCGTTGGCGACGGAACCATTCGCGGCCGTTTCTCTCAATTTCTTTTAGATTATCGCATCAATGTTAATCTTTCTGGTAGTCTGGGTTTCGGTCTTCGGTATCATGATATTGTGGCTGCGGTCGCGTATAGTTGACAATCCGGAGGAACAAATCCAGTTGGAGTCTGCAGATCCCCAGCTCGAAGCGGATGTGAGGACAGCTATTAAGAGCCAAGTTGTGCACATGAATTCTATAGCAATGTGGGAAAATCAACTGCACGCCGTCGAGGCACTCCAGCTAGCCGAGGACATTCGAAAAGGGAAGGCAATGTGGTTCTTCATGACGATGTTTTCATTCATATTGACCACTCTCGCTGGTGTTATCTCCATGGGTTCCCCCATTGGGATATTTGGATTAACGAGCTTCATATCATCGCTTAGCTGGGCTGGTCGCCTGCTATTCTTCGTTCCAAAGAGCGCAACTAGCATTACGGAGCTGGATCAAATGGTTTCCGTCTGCATCGGCAGTACCGCACTTCTGTTTAGTCTTAGGGAGGCATTCAAATCTCAGAAGAAGGAAAATGAGAGGGCCCGACGGGAAAACAGGCGGCGGGCGGCAGAGCGTAGGAGGACTCGGCGCCAGAGAGAGTTGACCCGCGCTCATCGTTTGCTCCGCCGAGTGAACGATCAACTTGACCAGACCGATAATGAAACAGAGAGGCAGGTGCTCTTGGACTGGCCCAACACATTAATAGTCAATATGTCTGGAATGGTTAACTCGTGAGATTCGGCGGAGGTCTAGCTCTTCAACACAGAGCAATCTTATCTCTAGGCACTGGGAGATGCAAACTTCAAAGTCCTAAGTAAACTGTAGCTAATGTCAAAACTTTGCTATATATTTTAAGTACTCTATTATTACAGTTTGCATCCGGAATACTATTGAGTTTATTCGTACCCAACTCTTGGTTGTTTGTGCCCAATCACGCCGATCAATCGAGTTTGTTCGTGCCCAACCTCACCGATCGAAGGTACCCGGATTCAAGTTGTTCGTGCCCTACTCGGCAACTGGTGCACCCAAACCCCATGCCGGTCACTTGTGTACTTAAACCCTAATACTGTACATAGGGCACATAACATTCTTCCAGGCCACCTGCAACTGGAGCGCTATCACTCTCTGCCCGAGCTACATTTGGAACCACGAACTCTGCAATATCAGGCACGACAGTGGTCAAGATCAGGGCTGCAACCCTGAATCCAAAAAAAAAAAAAAAAAAAAACTATACATGTTTTAGCGATCAAGACGAAAAGGGATGGATAATGGAGTTCTATCTAGGCTTCCCAACTCAAGTTTAGGGATGCTGCAGATGTCTATGAGCCCTCAATCACTATTTTTTTCGTATCGGTAACTCTACCATCGAGGTCAATGAGAAATAATGTGATAACTCATGAGTCAAACCCGAGACGTCATCTTCATCTTCTTGTTTTTGTTCTTCAACCATCAATTCATACCAGTACTCATCTTTCACATACTCAATCATCTTGGCCACGTTGGCTTCTGTCCGCCGCGTCCCATCCCGGTCATGCCTCAACACTACATCATCCAACCACTGCGCTAGATCGTCATTCCCGGCATATCGTGCCTCGGCGGCAGCATCTCGCCCCATGTTGTTCTTCGTGATAAGAGCCAGCAAGCTATGCGTAGAGAGGGTTTCATCCATATCATCAGGGTAGACATCATGCTCTGGTGGTCCGTCGTCCATGACCATTTCCTCGGGGCAGGCTCCCGACCAGTGCCCTGTGATATATCGATAAAGCATGGTTAAGACATTCTGATTCCCAGAGCGTGCAGCGACGTGAAGTGCAGTATCGCCGCTATGATTTTGATGGACCGTCAAGGCATGATATGACCACACATCGAAGGGGCGTTTCCCGGGACCAAAGGAATTCATTGTCCTGTTGATGGCGTCCAGGGAGGCCAATTGAGCACCTATATGCAGAACCGAGTCACCGGTGGACGGATCGATAGCCTGAATAAGGACTCTTGGAGAAACAGAGAAGGGAGTGAGGTCGCCGGTCCGAGCCCTATCCAGAAAGCGTTGCACATCATCCGGTTCCCATGGGCCTTCTCGGTCGGCCTCGGGCGGTCGGTACGGGAGCTTTGTACCGTATATTGCCATGGTGATGATCTGCGAGAAGCTTCACACCGGGTATGCTTAGAGTAGGTTGAGAAGCGGGGCCGGGAATACGGGAACAAAGATGGGGGGTGACGCCACCTTCATGATGTCACCTGCGCTGTGTATTTTTAATTTTTTTATATGCGGGCGCTGTGCCACAACGCTGAGACCAATTTGCAGCAGCACTTGGGTGTTACGGCACAGGTCAAAAGATTAGGCTATTAATCCTATGCTTAGCAACTAATAGAGCTGTGCTAATTGCCTATATGGGCCGTAACGGTTATAGACCGTGACATAAATAACACGATTTGTGTTAATGGGTATGTTTGAGTATTTGCAAGAAAAGTGGGGTTTAGGCCATTATATTACAGGTTCCACCTTACGCAAATACAGGCTATTATATTTATATTATAACTAGTACCATCCTAGCATGGGGAAATACGGGCAAAATAAGTTAATGCAGCAACTAGACGCTACCCCCAGACCCAAGAAAGATTGTCCAGTGCATTTCAAATCAAGGTCATCCTAAGTTCCACTCTACAACACTACTCAAGAGCGACCTCTGCACCACCGGAGAATCTGCCAGACGGCTGCAATGGCGCATGGAATCCCAACGGCTAGGGAAACGGCCAGGGCAACCTTGTCAGTCCGGCCCAAGCCATCTCCGCCGCCTCCTGAGGAAGAGGAAGAGGAAGAGGAAGAAGAAGAAGACGACGACGAATCTCCAGTACTCATCGCGTCGCTATACTCGATCGATGAGGGGTCGTCACCGCCACTGCCGGTAGGATTGACGGAATCACTCTCGGTCGTGCTCGAAGCAGAGCTGTTTTCACCGTGAGCGCACTTGCCGTCCCTGCATCCCCTCCCCTTCTCGGAGATGCATCCGTCCTCGCAGACAGTGATAGAAGTGTCCGTCTGGCAGCACGTGCCGTCGCAGCAGCCCAAATCGGTGTCGCATATGCTGTTGTCCTCGCAGCAGTCGTGGCCCTCGGCGAGGCTGTAGCAAAGGACCTCGGAGCGGCTGAACTCGGCCCACCCAATGCCGTTGCAGTTCTGCCACTTGGGCCCGCTGACAAAGGTGCAGCAGTCGTCGTTATCACCGTAGTAGTCAACGTTATTGCACTTCGTTTGCCATGCTTGTGTAGTCCAGTTTGGTGCACGAGTGTCTAGATTGAGGTGGACTTTCTGGTAAAATGTCAGTAGGAAGGGCGATCGAAGAATGAACAATGGCTTGGAACCTTAAAGAGGCCAGCGAGCGGCTCAGAAAGCACAAGCTGGATTCCAAATAATAATTGCACGGTTACTTGTCGGACCATCATTAGAAGCCAGGAAGTGTTACAAGAGATCGGGTTGAGGGGCGTTGAAAAATTTCTGGTCAGTAACGAGAACCTGGTCAGTAACGAGAATTTAAGGAAGAAAAGGAGCGCCCTACCTCCTATTATATTAAACACCAAAGCACGCACCTTCCCATGTTCTAGATCGAAGCCTGAGATGTATTTGACGGTGAGCTAATATATCGGCTGGTTGGTTTCCTAAATAGGTATGTGGCGCTCCTCAAGGGCCATGAGGCGCTCAGCCTGATCAGTCTCCTGCGACAGCTGAGAATTTATCAAATTAGCAGTAACCTCCCCCCCCCTTTACTTATCGTCCGAGTACTGAAGTTGGCGGGCTAATATCACCAAACTACAGTAGGGGAACCTGATCTTCGCGGAGGATGCTGGGACGCTCCCTTGCATCCATATATAATGACGGGGTGGCATGAACCCTGAGAAACGAAAATCCACGTATCTCCATGTACCTGCGCGAATATTCCTGTCTCATGGTGATTTCCAGAGGCAATGTTTCCTATAGGGGGTATCCTTTCCTAGCACAGGACATGGGCGGAGTTACGTTATTGCAAATCAGCTGGCGAGGAAGCTTGGCGTTTGGAGCTGAGCTCCAGAACATGCCACCTTTCACCCACTAGCAATCGGTTGGACCATCTTTGCATGGGGCTGTTTAAGCTTAACCCTTTTTCTGTAAATAGGGTGATGTTGCGAGACTTGGTGGTCTCCAGTCGGGTGATCAAAGCGCAACTGACAACCTTATCATCACTTGAAGGCGGAAGGAGGAATAGGTGGACGGACATCCAAACACCCACCCCCAGGTTTAGAGGTAGCGCTTGGGCCTAGCTGGAGTGTCAATAGTTACAAGCTTGTTATAAGCTCGAAATGTGTGTAATTTTAGCCGCAACTGCCTTATAACTAGCTTGTTTGCCCTCACTAATTGTAGTCAATATATTACCAATATCTTAATGACCTCAAAAAGCTTGGTTACAATTGCCATTATAAACGTCTGGGTTTATAACCTTTTAGCAAGGGTGCCCTAGGTTGTAACTCAAAGGGATATTTTCCTGTAATTATTTATTTTTAAGGGGATTGAGGAGTAAGCACAGCTATTTACAGCATCCTTATTCCCAGGCTCCCTATTTCGCCCAAACGGTTGAATTGGCAACGGCCTTAAAGCCTTCGCAGATTTCCCCGCGTGATCCGTGGTCTTCAACAGCATCTAATCCTTGCCCTACACAAGGGTCATAGCACGTGACTCGGCATAATCCCACGATAAACTTGGTCTGACTTTAGAATGAGCGTGATAAATCAACCGACAACTTGTAAACAGGAAAGATTATGCGCTTGTTAAATATCCACACTCTGAAGCTGGAGGCTTTTGTTGGCGATATACCTCCATACGCCATCCTGTCTCACACTTGGGGTAACGATGAAGTAACGCTCCAGGACCTCGAGCACAAGGATTTTGCCTCAAAGGCAGGCTGGACGAAGATCATTGGGTTTTGCCAGGCCGTCCAAAAGAATTCATCTGAATCTCTGGACTATGTTTGGGTCGATACCTGCTGTATTGACAAAACGAGCAGCGCTGAGCCATCGGAGTCAATCAACGCAATGTTCCGCTGGTATCAAACTTCTCAACGCTGCTTTGCTTACCTTGAGGACGTAAACCACACCAGCAATGACGTTGGCGAAGAACTCGGTGAAAGTTTTGAGAAGTCTAGGTGGTTTACTCGAGGTTGGACACTGCAAGAACTCATTGCACCACAGCACATCAGCTTCTTTGACTACGAATGGCGATATCTCGGCGACAAACTGAATCTCACAACGAGACTGTCGCTTCGCACGGGAATAGATGCACATACACTTTTAATTGGTGATATTTCGTCGGTAAGTGTCGCGCAGAGAATGTCATGGGCAGCTGCGCGGGAAACGACACGGCCAGAAGATATAGCCTATTGCCTTCTTGGTATCTTTGACATTAGCATGACAATGCTTTATGGGGAGGGCGACAAGGCATTCATCCGCCTGCAGGAGGAGATCCTCAAGGAATATGACGATAATTCAATATTTGTATGGGACCCCGAAGGACTTCCGAATTCTATGACGACGATTGGAGCATTTGCTCCTCATCCATCATTTTTTAAAGACAGCACCTCAATCAAGCCTCACCCAAGTCCTGGAAACCCGCCAGTCATCACCAACAAAGGCATTCAAATTGCCCTTCCAGTGATGACAAACTTGCAGAAGTAAGAAGCCAAGAATCTACTTCGACCCCTGCTCTGCCAATCAAAGTATCCTGACTATTACACGTTGCACGTTTTGGGTTTTGTAACTCAGTTCTCGTGGCCAACCTGCAAAATCGCCTTCCCCCTGCAGGTCGTGCCCCTGTTCATCTCACGGACCCTGCCAAGTCGCAACTCTTTTACTCCCACCACTGCCCGATCATATGTAGTAAATTCCCACATATGCCAATGCGCTAAGCGCCATACGATGTAATAGCAGCAAGACAAAAGACGTAGTTCTCCTAATCTACCTCTTTCAGGCCAGTGATATTATCGATTACAGCTGGCTCTTTCGTACTAATTATAGTAGAATGCGAATCGGGGGTCAGCGGGGTCTTGTAGTCAACTTTTTGAAGGATCGCAAAGGATCGCAGAGTCAGGCTGCGGCTTGTGTAGCTTAGCGGGGTAGAGGTAGTAAACTGGTTGTTTCTAGCTACAACTTGTGTAGTGATGTAAAAATAGCTAGTAGTCTCATTTACCTTATTCGCAGGCGCGCCAAGCACGCCTGGAACGCCTAACTTTAGAAGTACACAAATGGCCGAGAGGAATATCCCTAATCAAGTAGCCAGGGAGTAAAGTCAAAAGCTGCCTCGGCTTCACCGGCTTGAAGACCAGCCGCCTTCAGTGCCCCCCAATTAGTGTCACTAATGCCAACCTCATAGTCCCATCCCTGATGCGGATCGGCATTGGGCAAGATTTGCCAGTAGAACCAAGGGATACCCGCAGCCGTAATGCTCGTAGCCCATTTCTTGATATTGCTGTCCCGTGTGCTCGAAGCGAGAGCACTCCCGCCGTTGCAGTTTTCGTTGGCGGCGTTGGTGTAGCAGGCTCCCCACTCTTGCATGATGAGCTTCTTGCCTGCGTTCTTGGCCTTGGTTACGTAGGGCGTCAGTGCGGAGGTTGCAAAGTCGCCGGCGCCGTAGGCGTGAATGGCTAAGACGTCGAGTGATGCGCAGGTAAAGTATGAGTCTTGGAGTGATGTGGCTAGATAGGAACCGCCCCCTGTGGTCACCAAAATGCCTGTGTTGCCGTTGAGATTGTCTTTGATGGCTTTTGCCATAGAGCACTGCCATGATGCTAAAGCCGTCGGATTGCCCTAATAATAGTGTTAATTAGCCCTTTATTAGCAAACACGAGGAAGTTATGAATCTCTTTACCACGGGATGCATTGCTTCATTCTGCGCCTCGAAAGCGAAGATATAGTCTGAGCTCTGGCTCCATTTCTTCCCCGTCTTGGGGTTGATGTGCGCCATAACGTGAGCGATGCGATCTTTGAAGAATCTTATCGCATCACTGTTGGTGTAAAAGTCGCCCGTTCCATACCACTTTCCGTAGAAATCTGAATTTCCTTCAAGAGCGTTGTAGCTGTGCATAGAGATAAGCAGTTTAATGCCGTAATCGTGGGCATTTATCATCACATCATCAAGGCGGTTCAAGACGGTATCGTCCCAATCATCAGGGCCGTCTCCTTGCAGGGAATTAAAGTAATTTAGAGCAGTACCCTTTTGGTCTTCAGACTGACCTGTCGACCACAGGTTAGCAGGTCTCTGACTAGTCATCTTTCCTCATCTTACCATCTAGCCAGACTCGGAGGACTTTGACTCCAGCACTTTGCAGGCTCTCGAACAGTACGCTCTGTTCGTCTTGGTTAAGACCCGCAGCATAGTACAAATTCGAGGCCGAAAAAGACTTGGCAGCGAGCGCGAGCGACTGGTGTGAAACAGCAATTGCTGCGATAGCCAAAAAAGATGGGAGCTTCATAGTGGTGGACAATAGTTGTGGTAGTGGGTTAGATTGAAGCGATTGGATAACAAAAAACATCTTACTGCTATGGTGATATGTCTTCGATTATATAAGTTTTCATCAACCAACTATGGCGTGAGGCCATGAGCTCATACGGAAATAGCAAAGATCGTCTCGCTCTATATGAAACACCTGATCATGTGCCGCCAGGAAAAATAAATCAGGGTGAAACAAAGTTGCCAGGCCTGTTCCTTAAGTTCCTAGTGCCGTCGCTGTTTCTTAACTCCGTTCTAGCGCCTCTCTTTGTGATCATCCCGTGTTCGACCTCATCTCGCGAATTTAGTCACCCTTCGCATTCAATAATTAATATTATCACCTGCCATAACGATCTTCGCTATGCTGACTACACAAAGGAGCGATGCAAATACCAATCCTGCAAAGCACCCGCCGAGTAATATGATGAGCGTGGTCAAGGCACCTGGCAAGGCCCCAAGCCCTTGGGGTCGTGGTCATTTAAGATTGTACCTGTTTTGCTTCATAATCTATCTCTGCTCAGCTATGAACGGTATGGTAAAGTACAGGTGTAACAACCTCACCCAGCTCTCAGAGCCCTTGTTACTAACATGAGATGCCAAGGCTACGATGGTTCGCTGATGGGATCCATCAATGTTCTCCCAGAGTACCAAGAATACTACCACCTGAAAGAAGGAGGGTCATCAGCCACTGGGTTGGTCTTCTCCATCTTCCAGATTGGCCAAATGACAGGGGCCTTGTTCACCTGGGTATGTGATTGGCGCGGTCGCAAGGTCACCATGGTCCTGAGCGCCTTTTTCATCTGTTGCTCTGTTATTTTTACAGCCATGGCACCGACGCTGTCATTGTTTATCGCAGCCAGATTCATACTCAGTTTCTTCTCGACGATTTGTGGTGTGGCTGCTCCCATGCTAGTCGTTGAGATTGCACCATCCTCCCATCGAGGAACGGTAGCCGGAATATATAATACTTTCTATTACGTAGGCAGTATTATCGCTACACTTAGTGGGCATACGAGTCTTCCCTGAGAGTTTATTTGGTGAGCTGACGAGAACTCTTTGGTGCAGCAATGTACGGAGCCAACGCTCACTTGACCGGCAACATGAAATGGCGTCTGCCTTTGTGGCTGCAAATACTTTGCCCGGGGCTGGTTTGCCTTGGAGGCTGGCTTCTTCCTGAAAGTCCACGATGGCTGGTCGCTCAGGGCCGGTGCGAAGAGGCTCGAGATTTTTTCATCAAGTATCACGCCGACGGATACGCTGACCATCCCATTGTTGCGATAGAGGTAAAGGAGATCCAAGAATCCGTCGCTGATGCCCAGAAACGCTCAGCACGGGTCTATTTCGACATGCGTGGCTTGGGAAGATCAAAGTCACGCCTGTATCGAGTAATGCTGGTGATTACCATGTCTTGGTTTGGGCAGTTCTCTGGGAATAATGTGGCGAGCTATTATCTTCCCATTATGGTTCAGAATGTTGGTATTGTTTCCACAAGTATGATCTTGCTCCTGAACGCCATCTACGCTATCACAGGATGGATTGCAGCACTAATCGGCGGTGAGATACATTTCCCTCCCTCAAAATGGATGCTGACAGAGTCTTCTAAAGCTCGTCTCCACGATATTGTCGGCCGGCGCAAGATGTTCATGGGTTCTTGCTTTGGAATGTCCGTGGCATTGGCATTGGTTGCCGCTACAGCTGCAGCATACGAGACTTCTGGCAATATGCAGAGTAGCTCGGCCAGTATTGCATTTATTTTTGTTTTCGGCGTCATTTTCGCTGTTGGGTTTACTCCAATGCAACCCATATACCCTGCCGAGGTTTTATCGAGTATGTTCCTTCGCCTCTTCTCCGTTTTTACGTACACCGGCTCACACACAAGTTCAGACGATATGCGAGCAAACGGCATGATGGTATTCCAACTAACATCAGGGTGCGCCGGCTTTGTCAACACATTTGCAGCACCTATTGCGATGAAAAGGATCCGATACTGGTTGTGAGTAAAATGCCCGATGCTTACTACAATCTTACTTATAAGTGGCCCAAAGCTACGTCTTTTTCGTCTTTTGGGACTTGATCGAAATGGTCTTCATTTATTTCTTCTTTGTCGAAACCAAAGGCCGCAGTTTAGAGGAGCTGGACGATATTTTTTCAAGCCAGAATCCACGCAAGGCAAGTACCCGTGCGGTAGGGTCATGAAACCTCAAGTGGAAAGATTTCTTCATTTCCGGACAATAATGGTCATGTTCTTTTACGCGCCAAATATGGGTGTAGGACGTTTTTAAGAGTCATGGCCTAAACGGGTTGGCTCTCAAGCGACCTGATCTTGTCTCTAGCACTAAATCCTGGAAAGTGTTCCCTCCATTTCAAGCCATTATGGCAGACTTCCTCGTTCCGACCCCTTGACTCTCCTGAATGTGCAAGCCGCTTCTACCGGCGTTTAACCAGGTGACCATTAGCCTACTTTACACTCGGACTCAATCCAACTCGCCTGTGATGTCTTATTGAGAGTTACCTATAGCCTCGCTCCGTCCATTATCTAGCTATAGTATATCCAATATAGTTGGTAAAAAACTTGCAAAGAAATAATGTTACATCCTGGTACCTTGATTGAACTTTTGGAAAGTATTTTTCTTAATGTGTGATGGGGACAGGGCTGAAAGCAGTAACTGGTACTATTTTCAGGGTTAAAACGTTTCGGGGACTCCGAAAGGATTTCCTCTGCCCCCTTGCACGGAGTTTCAAAAGAGCGGCACTCATACACACATCAGGTATAGTGACACCGGTATTTTTTGCCCGGGCACGGGGACGGGCGTTTCAAATGCTAGCAAGATGGCATCACAATCAAGATTACCAAGGTACAAGGTAGCGTCATGTCAATGCTTGTTGGGAGGAATGAAATTGAGTGACTCGGTTCGTATTCCGGATATTCAACTGTTTAGCAGCCCTTCTTTAATCGTTCGATTCTTGCAATTACCCCGTATAAATTACAACTCCTGGAATGTTTCCAGTATCCTTCCACCCGCATATGAACAAAATGGACTCCGAGCCCACCTTACAGAGTCGTCCAAGAAACAAGAGTCCTCAGCCACGTGTGACATCGGCCTGCGCAGAATGTCGCCGTCGTCGAATCAAGTGCGAGGGATCTTTAGCCCCTTGTCGCCAGTGCAGCTACTACCAAGTACCCCATCTCTGCCATTTTCCACATCGGAAGTCAAGAAGCAGTGTCTCATGGAGGTGAGAAGATTGCCCATAAACTCACGGCCGTGAACTGGGTGGCTAAATATTACCTTGTTTTGTTTTGTTTTGTAGAGTGCATGCAGAACTCTCCGAGTCTTCCGAGAAGTCTCGGAAGGTCTTAAGTCTTCTTTTTCCATCACAGTCACTCAACATGCTTACTTCCATGACACGGGAGCAACTGCTAGAAAAAGTGCTTGCCTCGCATTCGCAACTTGAAGAGATGTCTGCCACTGCCACGCAAGAGCCCGACGAAGACAACCTTCGGATCCTGGAGCCCTCGCCTGAGCGGAGTTTTGCATGGGACGAAGTTTCTGACCAAGACGACACTCAGGCTTCTCGCATCGCAGATAACGTGAATGGATTGGAATTTTGGGGGGATGTGAGGGAGTCCTACCTAGGGTTGCCGTCTGTTCCTACCATATTACGAGTGATAGCACACTTAGTACCTCAGATCCGACAGCATGCTCCGCCGAGCCCGCAGGTTTCGTCTCACATGGCTCCTCCAACAAAGCCCACCACCTCGGCCAAGGTTGACGAGATGTCTCTCATTAATGCCTACTTTTTCCACGTCCACCCTATTACACCCATGATTGATGAGGCGGACTTCCGGCAACGTTATGCTCAGGGCAGTTTATCAAATACTTCATCTAGCTCGTGGATGGCTTTGCTGTATATGGTGCTCGCGATGGGCTGTCTCGCATCAGACGCGACATCATTTGACGCGCATAATACTTACTACAAGCAGGCAGCGCAGTATTTAACCTTGTCATGCTTAGGCTCTGGGAACTTGTACACTGTTCAGGCTTTGGGCCTATACGGGGGCTACCTCCTCCATTTCCTCCACAAGCCTAACATGGCCAATGCTATTATGGGTGCCTCTATCCGTGTGGCTATTGGGATGGGTATGCATCGGGTACGTTTGCGATGTGACAGCCCAGCAACGGATCAGGTTTCCGTTATCACACGAATACGGACTTGGTGGTCACTCTTCTGTCTCGATACTTGGGCTGCCACGACGTTGGGTCGACCAAATATGGGATATTGGGATCCTGCGACAATCTTGACGTCGCCAGCATCTTTGATGGGTAGTACGGTAGGTGATTCCCTCTTATCAGAAGTTTGGTTTGCTAATAGTGAAACCTGGGATGAATATAGGACTATGGTAATATTGCTCTCGCCGCAAATCAAGAGTTTTGCAAGATTGCAACTCGCATCCAACATCGTTTGATACGCCCACCTCTAATGAGCAAGAGTGAAATTGAGCGATTTGATGGAGACCTCATCGAGTGGAGAGATTCACTTCATATATTCCTCAGCAATCGAGACTCCTGCCCCCCAAATCTGCGTGCTGCGCGAGGATGGCTTTGGTCTCGATTCATGACAACCCGCCTGACCTTGTATCGCCCATGCCTTCTCCAGGCCGCCGTTCTCTGCCCCAATTTGCGCGCCCGAGCAGACTATGACCAAGCTCTCGTCACAAAGTGCATCCAAATTGCCAGAGACACGGTAGATATCTTAAGCCTCGACTGGTTCTCGAACCAACTAACGTCATGGAACAGCGCATGGCATTTGTTTCAAGCAGCACTGGTTCTCATATTAGCCCTCGCACTGGATAAGGAATGGGCGATCACAAACTCGTGCAATGAGCATGTACATAAAGCTTTAGACTTGTTTTCACGCGTGGAGCATGATAGCCCTGGCGGATGCTATAGCCGAGAGATTCTTCGTCATCTCCACCAGGTGGTCAATGGCAATAGCCCAGACATAGCCAACGAGAAGCACAGGGATGTTTCGAGCACTCTCACTTTGGACTTGCTCGATGCAGATTTGATGGGACAAGACAGTGACTGGTTGGAGTGTATGTATGGAGATGATCATGGGTTTGACGAGTGTTCAAACTCACCCTTGAGAAATATGTCCGAGTCATAACATAGAGGAACAAATAGGACCCAACTATTTGGCACTTAGTGTTTAAAATACGAGCCTTTTGTTAAAAATGGTGGCCGACTAATGGGGTGTCCGGCTTATAACTCTACGTTCAGCCCAATTTTGGAACCACTGCTACATTTCTCCAGACACACTCTATCAGGTTCAGTCTGCAAGATTGCTGATTTAAAAGTGTGAAAGACGATAGTCTCCTTCCGAATACCATTCAGTCTGCAGGGCATGCCCGCATCGGACACTTTCATTGACAAATCATCCGAAACTTCCGAAACCAAATGATCCCAACTCAAAATGATGGCTGTTAACGCGGCGATTACATACCCAACGAATCCGATAGCGGAAGATATTTATCCTTTACTGACTCTATAGCATGTTTTTGGAGATGGACCTCACCGATGTTTGCCAAATTCACAACTTCATGCGGCGGGCACACGACCGACATCTGAATGTATCATTAACAGCGGACTACAAGGAAGTGGATAGCGGTGAGTCGATAGAGGTGGCAATAATCTTCTCACTTATGCCTCATATAAAGCCAGGGACAGAGTTCCTGTCTCGGCAAAGTAGCAGCATTATATGCAGTAATCTACCGACTAACTCCAGAAATAAGTACAAGCCTCTTTGTCTAAGATTATTTAGTGGTTTTAACTTTACCAAGACACGCTAACTTACCAACCTAGAGTGTATTTCAAAGGATATAGGTGGTTAAACCATTATCACCCATGTGGCGCAAGTAGCCGACTCAGGGACCAATAAGACGGTTCTTGGATGGCCAGCAGCCCGTGTCCTTGGCTAAGATGACGGGCTACTACGTAATAGTTAACCAATTTTATTGTGCAATGATAGCCAAAGTTTAGACTGTAGACTATAGATATAGCGGTAATCCTGACGCTGCACGTCTGCGCGGGCTCGTTGTAGGATGACAAACCACTTATTAAGCAACTAGCATATCCTAACGAGATTTATAAAAAGTGGCAGTTACCACAGCCCAAAAACCCTCCTATTAGGTCACATTTAATATATTCCTTATCACCACAAGAATACATACCGTCTCCTTTATCAAGATGCCGGGTGACAAGAAGACCGTCCTAGTAATTGGTGGAACAGGAGCACAGGGTGCTGCTGTGGTGAAAGGTACTTAATCTCCGCAATACCAGCTCTCCATATTAAGCTCTTTCGTTATAGCCCTTTCTGAAAATTCCCCATATGAGATCCGCGTTCTCACCCGTTCTGCGGCGTCTCCCGCCGCTGCTGAGCTCGCCGCTCTTCCTGGCGTAACTATCATTGAAGGGGACCCCTACGATGAAGCTACGCTGGAGCGCGCCTTTGACGCCGTCGATCTCGCCTGGGTCAACACCAACGGCTTCGCCATCGGCGAAAAGAATGAGATCTACTGGGGCATACGTATGTACGAGATTGCGCGCAGCCGTGGTGTGGCGCACTTCCAGTGGGCATCGCTGCCGTACGTATCGAAGCTAGGCAATTTTGACCCCAAATATCGCACAGGGCACATGGACGGAAAGGGCAAGGTCGCCGAGTACATCAGCATGCAGCCGACAAGCCCGATGAAATGGACCGTGCTAACGAGCTGCATGTATATGGAGACGCTGACGGAGATGTTGGCCCCACGGCAGAGTCCAGATGACCCCGACCTGACGGTATTTGCGGCACCGCTGGGAGATGGGCAGCCGCCCATGATCTACCTGGCGGACCTCGGGCGATACGCACGGTGCGTGTTTGATAACCCGGACCGTAGCAACGGGATGAATCTAATGGTCGCGACGGAGAATGTGGGCTGGGAGTACCTAGCCAAGACGTTCACAGAAGTGACAGGAAAGAAAGCTATCTTCAAAGATATTACGCTGGACGAATTGTTCGCATCCGGTGCATTTCCGTTTCCGGATGGGAAAGTCGGGCATAGCGTTCTTCAAACAGATCCTACATTGCAAACATATAGGCAGAACTTTTCTGGTTTCTGGAACAACTGGAAGGCGGACCTAGTCAAGGTGGATTACGCGGTACTGGACGATGTCCTACCAACGAGGGTAAAAACACTGGGCGAGTGGATGAAGTTGGTAGGATATACGGGGGAGAGACATGCCGTATTAAAGGATTACCAGGACCACGCCAAACGGCGTCAGCAAGGGTTGAACGATAACATATTGAAGGATTAATCTTACAACCTTAGATACTTCCTCAAGAAATTAGGTTACTTCGGATTTGGCTTGTCTGGTTTCTTCCGAGCAGTTTCTTCTAAACTACTGACTAGCTCTACTAAGTACTATATTATTAATAGATAAAGGACATGGTAAGGAATAGTTCTGGAAGTGTTAATCTAACCAAGTTCCTTCTAGATCTTTTCTAGGTTCATTTTTAGGAGGAAGATTTTACTAATAAAAGTATTAAAAGAGTATAAGCCAATGCCATCTAGGCGTCCTATGGTCAAAGATGATGCTGTAGGATCCTAAACTGACTTGGGAGTTGCCCGATTCTTTGATATATTCAAAACGTGTCTACGGTCCTAACCAAGACGACGGTTGAGGAAAGAGAAATCGCAGCTGACTATCGGTCCAGATGAGTCGCTACCGGATGGGCATATCTAGGCCGGTACGGGAACCTTGAACAACGGTTAGGAAGAAACTGGTTGGTAATATGCGTTATACTCTGCGCCATATTATTGGATTTTCCATTATTGAATTGTCCCGCTCTTTCTTAGCCGATACCTAGTCCATTCTATATTGCTTTATGTTGCCGAAATATTATTCGATACGTTTCACACTCTTTTATCTTGCACAACTCCTTATTTCTCTAAAAATCTAAATTACCTGAATGTTTTGCCTCCTTAGGGTACTGTATCGTCCTGAGTGCAGCTCGTTCAAATTTCTATATTAATTAGATTACCTACAGAATGTAGAGTGTATGCGTTTTAAAAAGCAGAAAGCACTACAACGCTAGGATAATTGCCTAGTAGTTGGATGCTTTCCAAGTCCTGCATTAATTATTAGTAATCTTAGACTTTTGGGTAAATTTTATAAACTCCGTTGCTTTATGCTATTAACCCTCTCTGTGGATTTTAAATCATTAAACCTTGCTCGAATGCTTGACTTTATAACAGTTTGCATTATTATAGACATCACTACCCTACTTAGGGCCTTACCAAACAATTTAGCGAGATAATATAGCGCCAAGGTCTATAACCCCCTATAAGAGTTTAAAAAAATGAGGTAATAGGAAAGGATTAGTTTCCACTTATATTGCTTATTTGTACTTAAAACGTTGCATATAAAAGGCAGCTTTGCTATATTACTAGTATATATTCTAAATCTAATAAGATAGGGCGTATGCCGCGCTAACTTTAGTTCTGAAGGCCCAATAGTAGAATATCAAGAATTAAGAATATTTTAATCTTACTAATAAACTATAGAAGGAAAAGGAGATAAGGCTCCTGTAGAAGCATTGTATTTGCTAATATTATATGTTGTATAGGGAATTGCTAAAGCCTTAGTAGATAATATTTGAAAATGGCTCTAGTAGGGAATCCGAGGAATATTTAAGTTAATGCCCAATTTTAAAAAGATAGCATGTTGAAGGCGTGGGCTTGAATACATAGCGATAGAATAAATGCGACCTTTTGCAGTAGGAAGTGTTATACATATATTTTAGAAGGTAAAGTTTTTACTGCGGTAATAATAGATATTATACTAAAGACCTAAAATAGAATAGTTAAATATCCAAGCTCGAAGATGGGTATTATGTTTATAATAGGAGTTATAGCTACCGTTATCTCAAATAGTGCGAAGTAACATATGAAGACTAGGATATTTATTAAAGGAGTATTTCTGCTCTAGCTGAGGAAGTCGTCTCCAAAGGTGAGAGATAAGTGAGATGGCCACGGCTAGGAGAAGCAACAATCAACTCTTGATATAAATACGAGGTAGTTTAGAATCCCCTTGGTGAAGTAATAACGATCCCGAGAACAAAGCGGGAGCACAAAAGATGCCCAAATGATATACTTATTGCACTGCGAGCCATAGTTAGATGTTGCCTGACATTTTGTAGCATTATGGTGAATAATAAACATCAAATTAACGTGCTAAAGGAGAGTTCCTAATGCAAATGAGCCGTACGCTAGAAACGTATTTTAAATAAGTTAAGTAATAGGAATACTATAGTGGTGTTAGAGCATCTTCAGAGTTCCAGAACGACCATATAGACTATTGGTACCAATATTACAGAGCTTACGAATGTTATAAGCTGAATCCAAGGTGCATCTTTGAAATGCTTCAGTTCGGAAGCTGATTTGCAGCAAGATCGGCCACTAGACGCAAATATAAAGTAGGCTTTCGACATAGTGATAAATTGAAAGTAGGTTACACCAATTTGGGCATAGTTGGTGGAGAGAAAGGCAATATTAAATGCCTTGACGATAATTCTGCAATACATTTAGTCAGCCGCGCGAAAGAGACACATTGGAGACCTGAGTACCCGGCTAATAAGGCCGGCCCATAAGAACAAGAAGTCCTGGTGGTTTAGCAGGCCACGCTAGAATCGCTTCCAGGAGGTTGTGGAAGTAAAGCTTTACGCTCGGCGTTCTCCGTATACGTCGGAAATTGTACAGCCTCAGGTAACGGCAGAGAGGCGTCTTCCATTAGTAGTAGTATGTGATGCCCCTGCATTGGCGAAGACATGCGGCTGTGGTTAAAAGCTGTTGCTATGGAGATGGAGACAGATATAAAATGGAAGGTGCAAGATTTTTAACAACGATACATTTATCACATCCTAATTAAAAACAATCAAAAATAGCAAAATTAGCCATATAAAGGCTAGTAGGTAGTGGCAATCGGTAGACAGGGAATGTGTAGAGAGCACCCCGAAATATAGTCCAGTGTCATCATGTTTAGACATTTATTATGTGTTTCCAACCCTCCCACTGCTTACTTTTATTCTCTTCCTCCTAATCATCAAAGTTCTCTTGCCTCCCCTTGTGTAAAATTACATTCCACCACCACCATTCATCATGATATCAAATGATACCAATGGTCAACGCGCCAAAAACAACTTCTCTACAAAGTGCCGTGCTGCTACTACCGACGCCACGCTACTGGCTGAAAAGAAATTCTCCGCTCAAAACTATCAATCGCTCCCCATCGTATTTGCCCGCGCTTAGGGAACCTCCGTCTGGGATCCCGAAGGCCGTAATTATCTCGATTTCCATTCCGCTTCAACCACCCTCAACCATGGACATTTTCATCCGAAGCTCGTTGCAACGCTTGTCGGCTAGGCGACACGACTGACATTCACCTTCAGGGACTGGTGCGGAGGCGTCCGAGACTGCAATCAAGATTGCTCCGAAGTGGAGTTATTGTTGTGCAATTCACACACGGCTAAGCCAACGGATCGATGATTCGGTCAGATGAAATGAAAGATGCTTAATTCTTCTATCTACCCGGGCTGAAAGGCTTCCTATTTATCTTACCTAGATGCCGAAGGCCTCTCTGAGGCCTTCGGAAGAGGGTGTATCCGGTCTCGAGCCCTTGCGGGCTCGTTGTCTCAGGCTATCTAGGTTGCCTTACCTAGGTCCCGGGCAATCCCGTACAACAGTTATAAGGTCAAAGGCATCCCAGAGAACCAAGCTATCGTTCTGGGTGCGGCAGGCAACCACCATGGACGAACAGTAAGTAGACCATTTTAATAAGATGTAACATTGGGTGAATATTACTGATACAAAGGATTTTCTATGGTTGGCCACAATTTCTTTAGCTTCTGACAAAATGTCGCGTGAAAATTACGGTCCTTTGGTTCCTAATATGCTGCTATATTCCTGCAACCAAAAAGCTCATCACGTATAATGATAAGATTGCACTTAGGGAGGCTTTTGAGAGTGCGGATTTCAACCTGGCTGCCTTCGTGATTGAGCCAATTCAGGGAGATGCGAGCGTTATTGTAGCCGATGACGATTACCTCCAAGAGGGAAGAGCTCTTTGTAACAAACACAACGTTCTGTTCATTTGCGATGAAATCCAGACCGGTATTGCGCGAACCGGAAAGCTGCTTGGTCACTACTGGGGTGGAATCAACCCCGACATGGTCCTACTGGGCAAGACCATGACCGGTGTTATGTAGCCTGTCTCTTGTGTTCTGGGAATGGATGAGGCGATGTTCACTGTTGAGCCTGGAACAAGCATATTAATTATAGCAATAAGGCTAAAACTGCAATAACTTATTAACCCTTCAGATTCCGGATCAATATTGTGAGGAACCTCAGTTGTGGCGTTAATGGTCCTGGTAAAATTTAAGAGTTGAACCAAATTCGTACAGCTTCTCATTTTTCCCCGTAAAGTTGGCGGTAAAGTAAGCGCGACCTTACGGAAATTAGAATCTGGATAAAATGAGGGGTTTTGAGACATGGTTGCTGCCTACTGCATTCGTCGTTGCATACGTCTCGTTTGCTAGGTTTTGTAAATAAGAACCTACGGACCAGCATGGTGCCAGTTTATTATTACTCCCAACTACTAGGCCAAGAGTGAGCTTGAACCAAGCAAATGGGCGTAATTAGATAAGAATAAAGGGTGTATAGGCTTATGTGAACAAAATCGGAAGAAAGATAGAAGAGCTAACTCAGCTAATGTTGGAAATTATAATGTCATTGGCGGTCGCATAAGGCAGAAACATACCAAAAGTCCCATGGTACATGCTTACTCGGATTAATAAGAGATCGCGCTCAGGTTACACTAATAGCAAAGGGTATTGCCAAGCCACCATAGCTGCAGGTTGTTATTATTATTAGCAACATATACAGATGGGAGTTGGTTGAGGCAGCCTAACTAACTGGTGAGATGAGACATTTGGTTTTAGCTTTACGAGATTCTCTACCCCAACCTTTACCGCTTGACACGTCTCACTAGTAACACTATCGGATAGTTAGCTGGTATTGCTGCAAAGCAATTCCCCCTCAAATATACTACGTCAATTACCACTTTTAGACTTACAACTACCATTGCAAACACAATGACAAATTGAATGGACAATATGATGACTGGGTTGGATAGTCCTAAGGGGCTTTTGCGACCGGCGTTTGCAAGAGCTATACCCGCTGGGTTGACTAAGCCGGGCCTGCGGGGCTTTGGCTCCCAGCTCTCCGGTGGAGAGCTGGTGACAATACCCGTAACTGCGTCGCATTCGTAATTACCTTTCCCAACATAACTCGATCACAACTTCATCAATTTTGCCCCAATCAATCCCAAATTTCAAATATATATTGTAATTACTTTGAATTCACTATGGCCCGAATTTCAGAGAAATCCCGTGCATTTGTAGCTCGTGCTGCCCGCGCATACTTGAGCGGTGAGGGGGTCACACGGACAACTTGACGTAACCCCACACCAAAGAAAATGAGCATTATAGATGTTGCTGCTATATATAAAGCAGCTGTGCCTCTTACGAAGAAATACATATATTAATTGAAAGTTGGAAAGCCGCTGCCTTTATCTACTAAAAAAGGAGGCTAGCCATAAGCTCTGACAGTTGCTGAAGAGCGCGCTTTAATAATATTCATTTGGACTGTTGAAAAGAGCGCTTTTGCTGTAACCGAAGCTTGCATTTGCAACTATGCCAGTTTTCTACGAAAGCATTGCATTATAGGCATTAATACAGCTGTTTCAAAAGCTTAGGTCCGACGATTTAAAAAAAGGCATTTAAAGCTTTAATGTAAGGTGCCTAAGGTTAAAGCAATCCTCAGAGCCGGGGCTGAACTTAACGTTTAAGGCCTTGAAGATTGGTTTAAGGAATATATAGCTATTCTTATAGCTCTTATTATTACAGCAGCCAATTTGTAGAATTTTAATAAGATGCCCTTGCAGCTAGGTTGGGTTAAAAGTAGCATATAGGTAATTTCAACCCGTATGAAAAAGAACACTTACCCTATAGTATTTCAACCGGGAAATAAAGAGTCACTTATATTAATTAATGCTATTAGTGCTGCTAGAAGATTTATTCCTTTATTTCTTATTCTAACAGGAAAGGTTTTGCTAGAGGAATATGCAATAGCCTCAATTAATAAAAATGTAGTTATTATACAAACCAAGACCGATTTTAATAACAGCCATAAAGCACTACAATAGCTATAGCATTTTAATTTTCACTCTTTTACCTTAAGTAATAATTTTAATAGCTATTTTATTAAGACCTGGTTTAGATATAGTCCTAATATTTAAAAGGAGACTTTTAACCATCAAGCAGCCTTTGCTATTAGTCAGAAGACAAGAACTTTACCTTCCGTTTTTCAAATGCTTCTTATAGATGGTTTCTCCACTTATAAAGATCCCAATTTCATCTGGTATTATAAGGCATTTGATATTATCCCTTATTACTTGCCTTTACATATAAGCTATATTTTACAACCTCTAGATGTTAGAGTTTACCAATATCTTAAGGTAGAGTAACGGCATACTCTTAATGACTTTATAATAGCTGGGGGCATGCAGATTATATAATATGACTTTTTAAACCAGTGGAACCGGCTATATAAGGCTGCCTTTAGAGCATGCTATATATATGTTGGCTTTGAAAAGTCAGGACTGTGGCCTGTTAATTCTGAAGTTGTGCTAGAGCCGCTATGTTGCAATGCTAAGGACCTGGAAGAGCCCCTATTTCCACAGCTGCTAGCACAATAAGCTATAATACCTAGGAAAGCAAAGAGAGATCTTGCTATTATTTAAAAGGGGCGAAAACTTAATATTCTAAGCAGTCTAACAAGAGAGGTTATTACATATGCTAAAGTATGCCTTAATCTTGCTATTGTTATAAGATTAGCTTATAAGAGGGCTATTATATTATAGTAAGAGTGATTAGCCCTAGAGGCCTGGCGTATAAAAACGCGCTGCCGTATTGCTGTTAGCGATGGAGCCTTTATAGCTAAGGAATTGCGTGAGAAGGTTGAAGAAAGGGGTTATAAGGAGTGGGCAAAAGAGGCTTAAAAATAAGGATGAGAGCAAGAGGGCCTCTTTTGTGGGCTACGGAGAGAGGCAGAAGAAAAAGCTAAGGCTCTTGCCGGTGGAGCGCCCCGACCTTGAGGCCGGGCTGCTGCGTAGGCAAAAGCAGCTAGGGCGGTTTAGGAAGTAACTTAATTATAGGAAATGCGAGATAATGCTATTACAGACAAAGAAAAGGAGCAAATTTAACGATTGCGGCAAATGTAGATTGAGGCTGTTAATGATGAAGACCGCAGCTTCTTAAGCAGGACCTAAGATATTACCTTCCTTGAGGATATCCCTGAATTTGTTAAATGGAGGGAGTTGCGGCGGCGAGAAATCGTTGTTGCTGTATTAGGTGATGAGGCTGACGAGGCTGACAGCGGGCCAGGTGATTTTATCTTTGTAACTTCATCTATTTAATTGCCTTCTTTGCCGGGCGAAGGAAGTGATATAAATAGTAGTGTTGAGATCATTGTGAACATACAGATTGGGGCTTCTATTTGAGTTGCTTTTAATCTAATGAAGGATGTATCTGAAGGAGATGTTGAGGATAAAGATGAGGAGGAAATATAGACTGTTAATTACGGAGGATTTGGCTATGATCGGGCACCAAATAGTTATTCGGATAAGGAAGTTGGTGATGCCTCTATTCGCATTGGAGGCGTACAAATTGGTGTGCCAAAGTCGCGGCGCCATCGCTAGAGATTAACAACACTTATTGACAGCTTTACAATCTTGCAATCAAAATGGGAAATTTTGATATTACTAATAATTCAATACTTAAGCTATCTTGTGATATTTTCTTTTTAATTTTTGGGGTTCAATTGATTGAGCTGTGGTGCACGCAAGTTAGAAAAGGTGGTTACGAATGCGACGCAGTTACGGGTATTGTTACCACCTTTCCGGCGGAAAGGTGGGGGCCTGCCAAGTCAACCCACCGGGTAGTTCCTACGATCTATAGTGCTTAGCAGTCTTGGGCTTCCGATATCAAATAGAATTCAGGAGTTATAGGAAATATATTGGACGGTATAAATATCTATCGCGCTTGACAACATATTTGAGTAGTTTTCACTCCAAAACAGACCCTGCCCCAACCATGCTATTCCTCCTTCCCATCCTCCGCATTATCAGGCGTATCTGGATTGGAAAATGGTCTGTACTGTTCCTCATGAATTTGCGCTAGTTCGGAAGGCGCGATCTTCTTCGGATTTATCCCGTAGAGCTCTTGAAAACTCATGATCATAGGGTGCCACAGATCTGGATCAATACGATTCTTGTGACCGGCCATCTTGATGTTTTCATCCACGTGCGTGCGGAGGACCTTAACCTCCAGAGCAATAAAGCCTTTGGCGTCGACATCCTGACACATTTCGTATACTCCCATTAACTCTGCCTCCATTTGTGCCGGACACTCTGCGATGCGCTTAGGTCGAACCATTTCAGAGGCCTGGGGTGTCAGGTTCGCGTGTCCAAACTTGTCGTGGACATATTCATATCCGTTGATTCTCTTGAAATACAAATATCCAGTGTGTGGTTCGGCCGTCGAAACACCCGCCGAACCGGTTGTACGTGCCAAGGCATTGACAACGTCCTTCATGTCGTCCGAGGGAAGGTTGATAACGCACTGCTTGGTTCGGAGGAGATTGACCGTTGTTTGAGAGATGGCACCTAGTCCCAGCATGCAACGGTTGCCGAGCCACCATGCGGAAGACATCGGCGCAATATTGCAAGTTCCATCTTCATTTTCGGTTGAGATCAATGCGACCGGGGTTCCCCAGTAGAAGATTGCAGGCGAAATTGTCTGATGCATAGCGCGAATTTTTAGCCGGTTCAGGCTTGTCGTTTGAGAATAGTAGAGGAGATGTCCCACTAGCTGCCTTTGAAGCCGATGTCTCGAAGATAAATAAGCAACAGTTACTACTTAAGAATCCAGTTATAAGGTATCGGTTGTCAATGGCTCAACTTGAACTTTATATATCTATAAAGAATCAAACCCACCTAGAGCCATATTAGTTATATTACTGGGGTGCTCGATTGTTGCTTTTTATATGACCAATTAAATCTTACGTATTTTCTCTCCGGCCACGGTTTGTGCTGTTCTTAAGATAAGTAACAACAGGCCTTTTCCACAGTAAGTACAAATTGCTCTCAATATGACCAATGAACTTACGGCTGTCCCTGGCCCACTTTCTATTGCTCTCGATATGTATAATTAACTCATACTTTCTTTCCTTACAATCTCAAGCTCAATTACTCTAGGCATGACTCATAATTGGCTACTTCACGCTAGCGATATTTATTGCGCTCAATGTGGCCAACTAATGGGCTGACGCATGGACAAACAGAGGTGTCCGCGGAAATATTTCTCACAAACTACTAGGGTTATCTATTGCCACTCTTCACCGCAAATCTTACTGCTCTCAATATAGAGACTACTTGACCGACAATTTGATGAAAAATAAAGCAAATTGAAAAAAGCCCCTGTAATGCCATAATACCGAATCCCTGTTCCCCTACATGGTCTAGCTCAGATGGCACTCAGTCCCTTCCTATGTACCGATTAATGAAGTGAACCTTATCGTCCACGCCCTGAGGCTCATTGACCCAATGGCCACCGTTCTCATGCTCGTGCTAATCTACGCTTAATCCCAAGTCGGAAAGATTTTGTTTCATGCGCCTGGCATTCTCCACGGGAACGACGTCACCGTCTGATGCGTGTCCCACGAATACTGGGGTTGCTTTGATCCGAGCGGGCGATGGCTACACTCTCACCATACCCTTTTGATTACTGGCGGAGTAAGATTCTTGCAAGGCGGAAAATAGGGCGATTTCTGGTCAATCTTGCCCCTCAGAGCTTGCCATGAGCTGTTATTTCCATCTCAACGCTGCCAGCAAACGGCATCCAACTGTACAACCCAAGTAGGCCAGCAAAGCCTCCTTGGCCCTTCAGCGAGTAGAGTAGCCAGACGTCAAGAAAACTTGGATGGTAGTTGAATGCCTCGACGCATTGCGGCTTGAAGTCTTTCGTAAGATCTATCAATAACTGAAGTTGTCTTCGACACGGTAGTTGCATGTCTTGACGCAATTCAGAAGCCACTTATTTGTGTGGAGGTTATAGTTAAGGGCTGTGGCTTGCGATTCCTCTACTAGGGATGGATCAACCAAAGCGTGCAAGTGGGAGCAGCAATTCTCTTTTACTACTTCTCCATTCGTATAAGAAATACTCATCATTCGTTGTTGATTCGATTTTACCCCCAAACATCCTCCATGAACCCACCTTGTCTTCTCCAGCTTGACCACCACTTGTCTCGTTGGTTCTCATTCCATGCTTTCGCGGATGCTACTGCCTCCTTCAACACGATGGCTACTTCTCTTGACATGGCTGCACGACCGCAGACGTAAACGCGGGCTCCCTGATCCAGGATCATTGAGCACAATTGCTCGCCCCGAGCCTTGACAGCATCCTGCACGTATCCTCGCCCAGGCCTCCCTTCGTAGTTGACCCGAGAAAAAACGGGAATGATTTCGGCTCCTGGGAGATTAAAGATTGCATGTTCAAGTTCTTCACGGTATATATAGTCCTCATCGGGGTCTCGACAACCAAAGAAAAGAAGAGTCCGACCAACAGTTCGCGACATGGCGTGGAATCTTGCTCGTTCTAAGAGAAATCCACGGAATGGGGCAATGCCTGTTCCAGCTGATATCATGATGATATTTCCTGTGGGTGACGGGGGCCGAAAATTGGACTTGCGAACAGAGACGTATAAGCTGGTCATGGGATCACTTGTCATGGCATGAGACAGGACGGGCCGGGATGTCTGTGAGCTGGCTAGCAATGATGCCGAATGAAGATAAGTGGATGCGACGCCATTGATCGATTGGCTGGGGTTTCCTGATAGGGGAGTCTGGATGACAAGAGAAGTGATACTGAGTGTCTTGGGAGAGATTATGCTACTGCTCGAAATAGAGTAAAGGCGAGGTTGAAGTGCCCTCAATGTCTCAGCGACAAACGACAATGGGACAGATTTCCAAAGTCCGTCGTCATTCTGCCCGTCAACCTCGGCGGCTAGTCCCAGAAGACGACCAAACGTCAAGTAGTTTGATTGGGAAAACTTGAAATATTCCGCATCATCCTTGCCCAATAGCTCAAGGAAAGAAGCGATTGGAGGGGACGGCGCAAATTGTATGAGCGCCTGGATGGTTTCCCTCGACACTGGGCCGCAAATTTCAAGGTAGTTTCGGAAGAGTGCCTCAGCCGTAGTCGGGGTTGGAACATGTAACTTGATGGCGGAATCAAGCGATTTGATCGATATCGGCGAAGCTCGACAATTGCCGAGGCCTAGAGCGCGAAGCAACCTCTCTACCTCACTGTCTGGATTGGCGGGCCAGACTGCGAGGTGGTCGCCTGTCTTGTAACTCATACCAGAGACCATGCTGAGATCCAACTCCAAGTGCAAGCAATTTCGGGACGAGTTTGTGAAGAGTTCATGGGCCGTCAGGATGGGTAAGGAAACCAGCGGAGAAGAGATGGCTGTACGTTTTTGGACCGGGTTGCCCAAGTGCAGGTCGACGATATCGAGGGAATCATCAACGCATGTCTTGAGGCCTGGGATGTAGACCGGATCGCGCTCCTCCAAGCTCATCCGTTCCTTCAGTGTGGCCAATAAAGTTTCCTTCCATTGAACAAACTGTCTTTCGGTGCTGCCTTCCGCGTCGTCAGCCCTTGCTGTAGGAATAATCGCAGTGGCACCAAGCTCTCCAATTATCGAAGTAACAACGTCAATGACTCGGTTGTAGTACTGATAGTTGCTGTTGCCTAGGCCGAATGCTGCGTATTTGAGAGTTGAGAGGGGCTTCTTGTCTCCCTTGGCATGCAGATACTTCCAGAAATCGCCTGCGTTGTCGCTTGGGTCTCCTTCGCCAAAGGTGGACATAATGAACACAACTGGCTTGGATGCAGGAATTGAAGCGATAGTCTCCGCATCATAGTCTGAGAGATCGGCAGCAACAGCCTTGAGACCAAACCTAAGCTGGCAGTCACGAGCAAGTCGAGAGGCAAAAGACTCTGCAGTTCCAGACTGTGAGCCCCAGAAAATGACAAGGTCCTTATTCTACTCTTCAAGTCAGCCATCCATGCAAACGCGTTATGGAAGGGCGGTATCCGCACTGATTCTTCTAAGAATGCAGCAATATCGCGGGTCTTCCTTTGACCCAGTGAAACGCCGCCATTCTTCAGTTGCGGTTTCTCAAACCACACATGACGATATGGGTCAGGACGGTCCCAAGGTTTGTAAAGAACGAAAGCTGAACAAGCGGTGAGAGCGAGGAGGGCCGTGACATCGCCAACTGATTGAGATGACAGAGTCTTGAAAACCTCTGCTAAAGTTGTGGTGTGAGAGGGAAGTGTTAGCGCCATCGGGACAAGCAACACAATGGTCAAACTAATTGATGAGCATGAGGAAACTGGTTAATTCTCGATTGAATGTGAGATGCTGATGGTGGATTAAATAGGAGCATTATGCGTCGAAGAAACCAATCCAAGCTGCCATTTCTATACAGCAAACTTACAAGGTTAGATATTCATACGAGCATACAACAGGCCTAGGAGATGATGGATGAAGTCCTCCATTCTTGGAAACTACCGAATGTGTTATTGATACAATTGTAAATTGGCCTGCTTAGGAACTGCGGCTCGACTTTCCATCTCAGGTGGAGGCACCAGAAAGCTAGCAAGAACTTGCCATTCACTGATGCAATCGCAAAGGGACTAGGGTCGAATCTGTCCTCTTTCGGAATAGATTGGTCTTAGAATGGAATGTCGATCCGACTTACCTCTACGGATTACCATAACCACTTGTTCCCCACGTGGGTCCGGGGATCCCGCAGACATCCAATGGAAACGGCTGGTCTGGCTATGAGCTATGACAGTGCGTTGCTTAACGCGTTTAATGTCGTGGAGTAAATTGAGAACCCACCAGGCTAGTCTGTTAGATCTCGCGGAATATCATTCATCGATTATTGATCTTCCTCAAGACGTCGCGGGGTCTGAGCGTGGAATGTAGACTCGACCTTCCAAATCGAGAGGAAGCAATGATAATGTCGATTTGGATGGGATCTTCTCGGTTCAATCGTTAATCATGGGGAATTGAACGTGGCTCCTGGATGCTTCAGAAAGGATAAATATCCATGTGTTGAGTTCTTCTTTCACTTGAGTCGAACCGTCCCTAGGCCTCAGACGCTAAGTATCTACAGATCTACCCTCAAGATGTACGTAATCGTCATTTCGGCTGCCATCACGGCATTTCTCTTTATGTACTTCGTGGTTAGTCCAATCTTTATCTATTTCCAAGACCAAAAGGGCTTTCGAAAATACCCTGCCATCAATGCTCTCGCCGGAATCACCGACCTTGGCTTCATGTGGGAGGCGCACAAGGGTTTCCGGTCGCAACGCTTAGCCGAGTTGCACAAGAAGCATCCTGTCATCCGTATTGGACCCAACTCCCTTTCTTTTGTTGGTGTCCAAGCTATCAAGGTAGGCACTAAGGAAATTCAAGCCCATCAAAAGCCCTATTGACTTGGTGATAGGATATCTATGGCCACGGCACGCCTTGCACCAAAGATCTCTTCTACTCCATCACCGCCGGCTCGCACTTTCACCTTGCTGATGTTCCCGACAAAGCCGAACATGCCCGCAAGCGCAAGGTTCTCTCTTCAGCCTACGCACTTAAGAACCTCGAGGACTGGGAATTCAAGGTGGCTGAGAAGACCGAGCAATTTATCAAGGCTTGCGACGCAGCTTGCACTTCTCCACTCGAGTCCAACTCCAACCCTGATCCCGCGGACTTGAAGCTCGACTATCGCAAATACACTAACTTTTTCACCATCGACGCTATAGCTGATATCGGTCTCTCGGAGAAGCTCGGTCTTCTTGTCAAAGGCGACGACAAATGCGTCGCCGAGAGCATGGATGGTTCTCTCCACGAAGTCAGCTTCCGTGAGGCTCTCCATACCAGCTCGATTGCTACTGCTTCTCTTGTGTGGGCATACCCTTGGTTCAAGTTCAACAAGTTCCTAGCCAGAACGCTGTCTCCGCGGTTTCGCCACATGTTATTTCTTGACAAGTGTTGGAATGAGGTTGTCTACCGTCGTGCGCGGCAGAGGATGTCCCGCTATGAGTCTGGTGAGAGCCTCGACGACTTCTTCCAATCTCTTATGCATGACAAGAGCGGAGAGCCTCACAACCTTGACTGGGGCGAAATTGTTGCCGAAGTTTCCATCATGATGAATGCAGGTTCCGATACAACTGCGATTGCCATGGTCAATGTAATGTACTATCTTCTTAAACACCCTGCCGCCTTCAAAACCCTTCGGGAAGAGTTGGATTCTATCTTGGACCCAGACGAGGTCGTCGCTCCCTATGAAAAAGTCAAGCATCTGCCATACCTGCGTGCCGTGCTGGACGAGTCTCTTCGCCTGTCGCCCCCCTCCAGCTTTGGCCTGCCTCGACGAACCCCACCGGAGGGCTGCCAGGTTGGAAACGAGTTTATTCCAGGGGAGACCTCTGTCAGCATTTCCGCTCACGTTGCCCACCGCGACGAGAGTGTTTTCCCCGACGCTGAAAGTTTCCTTCCGGAGCGTTGGCTAGGTGAAAAGGGTCGTGACCTACAGCGTGGATTCGTCGCCTTTAGTGCTGGTGCACGTGGTTGCATCGGCAGAAACATCTCGTATCTGGAGCAGACTGTGCTTCTCGCGTCCGTCGCTCATCGTTACGAATTAGCGTTGCCTAACCCAGGCTGGAAGCCTGAGCGCCGAGAAGCCATGAATACTATGGTGAAAAATATGCCGGTCAAGATATGGAGGCGTCCATTGTAAACGGTTTTTATGAATAAAGATAAGCTTGTTATGAAATCGAATTGAGACTGACCAAAACTTGCTCACGGTACTTGTACAATTCCTTTCCAATGCCGTTTAGGTGCGATTATTCACTTTAAATTCCTGTTCCCGTCCAACCCCAGGCCTCCATAAGATGTTGCTGGGCAGTAGATGTGCTCCATGCGTACAAGCTCTCCGTCTTCTTTAGAAATTGAAGCAGCTCCTCTTGTTCCCATCGCTCTTCGAATCGGTCGCCAGCCAATGTGACTCCCATACACGCCAAAAGAAAGTGAGGTGCACACCCTGAATTTCCATTGGCCATTCCAATGAGGGTCCCGACTTCCTGCTTGATTTCTTTATTCTGGCGTTTGAGGTAGTTTACTCGAGAGGGACCTAACCGCGGGGTTCTCGGATCAAACGCTAGTAAGAGGATTTGTGCTAGATGATAGTTGAGTAGGCCAGTAGCGACCGCATCGGAGAGTAGCCATATGTCGGGAGATATTCTTGGTTCATTACCCGTGTCATTACCATCGATGTTCTCGTAGAAGATGGGATGAAAGCTTTGTGGTTTCCTAGCATACCAATCACGGCCGTAGGCTACCAGCTCTTCATAACGTCTACTGGAGACATCAATAGATACTGAGCTGTCGTTGAAACAGAATTCCAGAGCATCTGCAACGTGAAGCAATATGCGGATGGTCCAAGTACAATCATCCGCTGGAGATTCAACGGATCTGTCAACATCATAAAAGTAAAATGCTGGTATAACGGGGCGTTGAGATATGAAGGCCGTGTAGACCTCCTGACGAAAAGCAACGAGAAATGCGGCCCGACGGAGGCCACTGATCTCAGGTTGCGGTTCGAGTACGCCCGAAGTAGGGCTTTTCCCAGTCGTGGCAGTGACAAACAGATGGCTTCCAAACAGGTGTGTTCCAGAGTCAGCACCGCTGAGAGGCACTATCGAATCACATTGTTAGAAATAAAGTGTAGCCATGTCGAGAAGATGCGCACCTTCAACCTCTTCGAGGGTTCTCAACACAACAATCGCAGCAAACAAGTCTTGGTTCAGCAATGCTTCAGAGTCGTTTAGCATTGGAACCAAGCTGTTCAGACATCTTTGGTAGTACCCGTCTGCCATGTACTCGTCAAAATCGGTTGTTCTGCTTAGATATCTGGCACTCAAGGCAAACACGGCGTCCATCAGAGGAGGGCAAACGGCTGCCCGGCAAGGCACAACAAGGGCAAAGTGTTTGTCGGGATCGCATAAGTCGAACCGTCGAGATACACAGTCAATGAAGTATCGAATTAGTCGGGCTTCTGTAGCGTTCCCTATGGGCCACATTGGAATATCATTGTAGAGGGGTGGTTGTTTATTTGCTTTGCCAATTGAGATACTGCTCACTCCACCAGGGGATGCCTTGTTTTGGTGACCATGATCACCCAGGGGCCAATTGAAGACATCTGAATGAGAACATAAATCAACATTGACCAGGTCTAGGCCGTTCTGCTGGTCTGAATTGTGATAATCGAATGTGGGAACGGTGCTGATCGACAATTCTTCGGTTCGTTCACCGGACGGGGATGAGTTATCATCTTCCTCCGCATCGCTGTCCCACCTCGACTCATAGGATAAATGCAGACACTGACTTTCATCTACAAATGACAAGACATCCTGGGATGCGCACCAGGTCTGGTTCGATGGGAAGTTGTATTGGGACAACTTGTAATTGGAAGACTTTGTAGCGCTCGAGCTGTGAGATAGGTTAACGCAGGTGAAGAGCAGCGATGGCATCATCGTGAATCAGGCCCGAGTTTATACGCACGCCACGTTTGAGTAATGTTTAAATCGGATATTGAACCCCCGAACACATTTAGCTCCTCTCTTCATGCAGCGAGTGCAGGATGGCCGGGTATTATCGCCTAATTAACAAATCATATTATTGTCAGCCCAGATGGAACGGCGAACGCGGTGCTGCTTGGAGGGAGAGGAGTGCAACTGACACTTGAGATGCCTGGTCGCATGGAATATGTCAAGATATGGTTAGCGAGCTTCGCATGCGAAGGCTGGTGCCGCATGTATACCTCATACGACAATTCTACTACTCATCAGCACTTGTGCGCCACTTAAGACACGAGTGATCCTACAGTGCAACCGGTTCGGGAGCGGTTGTAACTCCCACCCTGAACGTTAAGCGTTGACATGATTCTTCCCTAATTATTCTGAATTTATTTCGATAAGTCAGAGCGGTGCTGATAGAGGCGGGCCCTAAGATGGCATTTGGATCAATGTGTGCGATGAAAACACGACCAGCTGGACTGTCATAATTTCCCCAGAAGACGGAGGGCGGGCTGCGGGTAATCCAAACATCCGATAGGTACCTAGTACTACATGTATATTGCCACTGGTATTAATCCTCTTTAGACTTAGTTCTTTGGGCGAGCGGCTTTCTAACCGAGCTCTGGGGAAGATTGGAGAACTTGAGAACCTAGCGCTGCTGGTGGGTCTTGGGCTTAATTCCGCTAACTCGTGCGATTCCCGTAACTTTCGGATTTGCTACTACAGTGGATTAAGGCCGTAGCAGGGACTATATAGGCACAGGACATACTTTAAATTTGATTTTACTAGTATATATTTACATTTGCTATTTTATTCCCAGGTCTTAATCTAGGCATTATTTAAGGCTCTTTAGTTCTAAACGTCCTAAATGCTAAATGAAAGATACTAACGTACATGACAAGCGAGCGGCGCAGACAAGTGAGCAACGCACTTGGTATTTATACCTTATATTGCAGTTTTTCAAATAATTTTTAAAAATCCAAAATAAACTTAAAATAACTAAGATTTTTAATTTAAGCTAACTAG
>CAKNEU010000212.1:0-43488 GCA_930272665.1 Mariannaea elegans | reverse complement strand
AGAGAGAGAGCGCAAAAAAGACGGAAGATGGAATGATCGAGAAGAAGATCTTTTCGAACTGGAGAGTGAAGTCGAAGGTGGGGGCCTGCTAAGTCAACTTACTGGGTACATTGAGACTGAGACACGGGCACAAATGTCTTACAATGACGTACGAGGCTATCACCTCGCACCGGATTTTACAGCACAACACTCGCCCTATTAATTAATCCAAGTACAGCATCATCATGCCGCATCGGGGGTCTGACACTGTACATGATCGCATCACTTTTTCCTTTTATTACCATTTCAAATAGAGGGGAGAAGAGAAGTTCTTGATTTTCTATCTAACTATCCAACTGTTGGGGGGGGGGGAATGTCTGTCTTTCATAGGGGGAAATGGAGGTCTGTCGTTCATAGAGGAATAAAAGCTCTGTTGTGGTTTCCACGGAGTATCCGACCCTGGCACTTGTGTGGACGTGCCCAAGTTAGTATGCGGCATACGTTCTTCATTCCAAGTGTTCATTGTCCGACGTCTTTTGGAGGGGGGTGCTTGTTTGCTGCCATCATCATCATCATCATCATCATCACCATTCTTGGCCGTGTACAAGGTGTATGCACACCTCTTCAGGTCCTTGATCATGTTTGTGTTGTTGCCGCCGTCTTGGATCAATGGAGACACCTTGCTAGTAACCCCATTCCTAGCAATGCTGTTGTGTTCTGAGACTCTCGCATTAGCTTGTTTGATGATTCTGGTCCTCTGCTGTTGAGCCCAGGATACTGCATTCTGGTATGCAGCAACTCCTTCCCGGAAGCGATCGAGAGTATCACCCAAGAAAAACCCTCTAAGCGGTGTCATGACAAACTCAGGTCGGTTCAGAGCAGATACGAAGATTGGGTGAATTGCAAATAGCTTCAGTAATCCGTCGTGGTAGGTTGCTGTGATTGTGTAGGCCTTGTTGTCGTAAGCTGATTGAATAGGAAGCAGATTGTATGACCGAAGGTTATGAATGCCTCTTGCGCCTAATGCTCCTTCATAGCATGCTTGCAGGCCTGCCGTATCCGTTCCCCCTTGAAGGAAGAAGTTTGGTGCAACAAGGTCCTCTTGAGTTGAAGGAACAATGTAGTCGCCAAGCTTCTCGCAAATGATCGGATGAAGCAGTTCCGGCTGTGACCCATAGTATAGGTCAGGTTTACCGGGGACCAAAGATCCATCGGTCAACTGGTAGAGGTTCTTGAAGGATACTCCACCGGTAATGTCTTGGCTGTTCTCCGTAGTTGAGCGTACAATATCTCCAAGCGCGAAACCACCAAGGACGAACTTTTCGAAATCCCCTTCTGACAACTGGTCGGGTGATTCTCTAGGCTTGGCGAGTGCTGTCAAGATCTCTTTCAGATTATCTGGCTTAGGAAGGTTCTTGCCGTCAGGATATCGATAAGGGAAAGGGAAAACTCCATAATTGATGAGGTGTTGCTTGAATCTGTAGTCATATGGAGAAGATGATGTGTCGGGCTGCTGTGCATCCAGTGTTTCCGAGGAGGCCCGCTTACGGTGGCCGAGAATTGAGGTCGGATTCATCATGCCCAACCCAAGGAGGTTTGACACAGACGGGGGATTGATTGTATGGTCTCGCGAGGGGGCTCCTTTCAGCTGTGTGGTTTTGTCGAGTGTTGAAGGGATGCAATATTTGACCATGGGTGTGGGCACTGGCAGGGTCATTAGCTGGGTTAGCTTCCGTCGGCATGCCTATGGTCCGGCGGCATACCTATGATCCGGCAGCAAGCCGATGGCACCGTCGGATACAGCTATTATGTGACATTACCATTGACCATCGGAGCCCTGTCGTCGTGCCAGCAAGTTCTCAGGGATGTGGCTGACGTCGGCCTCAACATGGGAAAGGGTCTTGACATTGGATCGTCACGAGCGATGGAAGCGTCACGCTGCATCTGGTCGTTATAAATGATCATCTTAATCTTGCGAATACGGCCCTGGCTGACCAGGCCTGTCCACACGAACGAGGTGAAAAATGGCTCGTTCTCCGAGACTTGATCACCCTATGAACGTGGTTAGCGAAAACTCGTTGATCTGACTGAAACCCGGTGACTCACCCTTTAAATGAACCATTCCATGGCATAGATCTTGTAGCACCCATCAAGACCGCACCACTGTCGCTCATGTTTCAGGTCCGAGTGAAGCTTCTCGTCGTAGCGAGTTCGCCACTCAGTACCGTAATGTTTTCGGGCCTTGCGGTTCTTGATCTTGACCAGAGTCAAATCCTCAGGCGCGCTGTTTGCCAAACCCTTCATAACTGCACCCTGAACCACTGCCTGCCAAGCGTTGGGAGGCTGCATGATCTGAATCTTCTTGTCAACGGCTTTTGCGAAGGCGTTCCTTGAGATAGTTGGAGGCACCAAACCCACCGACTAACAGAACTGCGCGGATTTCTACATTACTAGATGTAATCTGCTCCTTTACTAGGCGGGATGACTTCAAGAACAACTGGCTCGAAAAAATGGTCTGCAGGTCAGATGCCTTGAGGGCAAAACGACCCCGAGTAATACCGAGAGCCTTGTTGTTGGCGAGACCAGGCACGGGGGATGGTGTACGTCTCATCGGGCCCGACGTTCAAAGCGAACTGACGCTTGACCTGTAATGCGAGTTAGCTTTAGGATAAGGGAGGCGCTGCCTTGGTTGACGAACCTTCTTCTCAAACACTTCCATGGCCTCAGCGAGAACCTCCTCATCAAACCCGACCAACAAGAGACTTCAAAGAAGGGAAAAAAAGATCAGGCTTACTATAGGGAATGCCCTTATATTCAAGGTATTTAAGGGGAAACGGACCACATCTGCACAATATTTCCACGGGCGTGCACACATGAACACTCTTCAATTAAAAAAACAACGCAATGTCTGAATCATCTAGAGTCCGGACCCACAACTTCAGCACACCACACCTTCGGCATCGCGAAACGCCTCACTTTTTCACTGACACACTCAATGTAACTGGATCATTTCTCACCGAAAAAAAAAAAAAGGTCAATCGACTAGCTACAGCTGGAACTCAATATACATGCTCTCCTTTTCTGTCTGTGCAATTTCTAGCGCCTCTTGAGTAAAATTGGGACCGTGGAGTTTCCTCATAGCGTGATACTGCCCGTGCAGCCCTCATAATGAGCTTGTGCAATTTCTGGAATACGGGCAAATGTCTTGTTTGGGGTCGAGAATCTTCAGGAGCAGCGGCTCAACTGTTCAGGGAGATCGGAGTTTTCTTTAGGCAGACTACTCTTCAGGGGTAATAGCTCAACCGCGGTCATAAGGAGCAACAGCTTAACTGTTTCCGGGGAGGGGGGGGGCTGCAACTTGGGCTGCAGGCGGCTAGGGCCTATTGATTCATATGAGGTTGGGAACTATGATGCCGAGATGATATCGACGGCTTAACTGACCGAGGAGGGTCGAGCATCGATGATGGACTGCCACACACTGACGGGGATCAATACGTCTGTCAGATGTCAGAAGAAAGATGTAATTGTGTTCAATTGATCTTCTGGCTATGAACATGATAGCCAAGCTATATATCTGCTCTGGCCATAGGTGGCGATGACGCTGTGGTGACGATATTCGCGCGTGCGGGGGTGGCGATATTTGCCACTATTCAACAACATCCATGAGGACCTTCACGATCAGGAGGGGGGTGGCTAGACTGGGATCGGGTATTAACATCGCGCCTATGGGCCAAGACTAACGGCCAGTTTGTATCACAGGGAGATAGACATGGCCAAGCATAGTAAGACCACGGACAAGGGCACGGCTGTTGAGACCCTTATGAAGTCAACCAACGTCTATTATGCATTCGTCAGCCACGACCCCCCGGAACTGTTGAGCCGTCGCTCCTGAAGACCCGATCACTACGGATAGTCTAAAGAACTCACAGTACACCGCTCTCATGAACAACTGCATCCGCAACGGCGGAGGAGGGAATCTTTCCCAGGTATTTCGATATATCTGGTGAACCGGAATGGCAGCAATCGGATTAACTCTGAGCCAATTCTGTGAGCCCGGTAGAGCAGGCAATGGCGAATCATTGTCATGTCGCCATGCCTGAGAGTGACCAAAGAGAACCACTCCACCAATAATGCGATCTTCTGCCCAATAGCCTACCATATCGCCGATCCCATTGGGGTATTTCTCATGCGCTCCAAAGTGAGTTTGGATAAACATGGTAGGCCATGGCTTATAACACGAGCTCGCTCATCCGGCGGTCGTTCCCAGAGCGTTACAGCTTCGATGTCTTGGCCGTCAGTTGTATTTGGGTCATGTAGCTTATCTGGTTGAAACAGGAGAACCCCGATTTGCTGTCAAGCCGAGGCCACAGTTTCGATAAGACGCAGCTTGAATGATCTTGTAGAGGGGGGCTGTGGCTTGAAAGCGCTCAAGGCACTGCAGGAGGTTAGGGAAGCAGAAACTGCGTGGGAGGGTGATATCTTACCTCGGCATCAAACTTGTGATGAGCTATATCGAACCCCTTCTGTAAATGTCCTGGCTTTTTGCAGGGCGCCAGGACAAAGTTTTGTATGTTTATTTACCGGGTGGTCTCGGTCGTATTTGCTCGAATACTGATCCCAAGCAGTATCCTCGGTTGGCAAGCCATCCAAGACCTGCGCATAGGTCGTTAGGGCAAGGTCCGTTTGAAGCGCATTGCGGAGAGAGAGAGAGCTAGGTGATGGGTGGAATCGAGACAGTCAGGCGAAACGAGATGCAGCACATTCTAACAGAATATGGCGAAGAGATGGGAGTTTGCTAGTATTGAGAATGAAATCTCTAAGAGAGGGTAAGCAATCGGGAACGCGAAGACGATACGAATGACACAAGCAAAACACTCTTGAGGAACGAATGCTCTTGAGAACGAATGCTCTTGAGGAACGAACGCGCATGAGACGTGTTGGATGCGGGGGGTTGTGAGATTTAACAGAAGGATGGGAGAAAAATAAAGTCTGTCTCTCACTCACCACAGCGCGGTGGTGTTGGCGTGGGGTAGGCATAGGTGGCAGACGAAGGGGAAAAAAAAGAAAGTTGCTAGGCTGGATGTTAGACGCTACACCACGAACACTCCACACTTATGGCCGCTGACTGTACATGGGACATTTTGAAGGAAACATCCAACGTCTAAGATCATCCAACAACATACAACTTACCGAATTGAGATACAGCTCTGTTAAGCCACATCACACCGGATTCACAACTTACCGAACTGAGACACGGCACAGATGTCTTACAATCACGTGTGTGGCCATCATCTCGCATCGGATTCACAACTTACCGGACGCCTGAGATACGGCACAGATGTCTTACAATGACGTGTATGGCCATCATCTCGCACACATCACACCGGATCACAACTTACCGAACTGAGATACAGCTCTGTTAAGCCACATCACACCGGATTCACAACTTACCGAACTGAGACACGGCACAAATGTCTTACAATGACGTGTAAGGCCATCATCTCGCACCGGATTCACAACTTACCGGACGCCTGAGACACGGCACAAATGTCTTACAATGACACGTAATGCCATTAGTACCGGATTCACAACTTACCGGACACCTGAGACACGGCACAATGTCTTACAATGACGCGTAAGGCCATTTAGTGCCGGATTCACAACTTACCGGACGCCTGAGACACGGCACAAATGTCTTACAATGACACGTAAGGCCACCAGCACCCGGATTTCACAACTTACCGGACGCCAAAAAGACACGGGCATGAAGGTCTTGCAAATGTTCTGTTAAGCCATTCGCGCACCCAGATATACAAACTTACCGAACTGAGACACGGCACGATGGTCTTGCAATGGGCATACTAAATCATCTCGCACACATCACACACCATATCACATCTTATCGAACTAGAGACACACGGCACGAAATGTCTTTGTTTATGACGTGTTAGGCCATCTCGCACCCGGATGCGCAACTTACCGGACGCCTGAGACAGGCGCGGGGAGGAGGAGGAGGACTTGAGGGAAAAAAAAAAAAATATCGTTTTCCCCATGTACCGGTAGATCCCTGCAATCCTGTAGCCTTTGAGGCATTGAGATTGCCGCTCGCTGGACCGGCATTCCCGTTACTCGTCTTCGAACTTCAGAGAAGGGAGATTGCCCTCTGAGCAACCCGGGTGTGGGGTGTAGGGTAGGCAAAACAGAGTGTTAGCGGAGGTGCCACAGGTCTTGCTCAAAGAGTTGCACTGACCAAGTTACTACAGTACGGAGCAGTGCGCACACAGCTAATTACAGTGCTGTTATTCCCGCGGGCCCTTGGCCCACTTGCTCAGTCAAACGAGGGCACCAGGGCTTGAAGCTCTCCTGAGTTCCACCACGTGACTTTCAACACAGAGGATTGGAGAAAAAAAGTTGCTCGCCGTCGTCTGCCAAATCTGCGCACCAATTCTCACTTAGGAGTGCCAAGACTTTCCTGCCCCACACCGACCAATAGCAACACGCAGTACCATGCCGCCGCATTCCGACCCAACCCAGCCAGCTAGCTAAGCGAGGTGTGGGTGGTAGAATAGGGTAATGGGAAAAAATTAAAAAAAAAGTTCTGGATGCTGGGCGTTCCTTGGCAGCGTCGTCGATTTAACGTTGGAGCGGGGAAAAAAATTGGGTGCCCAGACTAGATGGTGATCAAAGCAGATTGGGAGGGCCGCGACAGGGTTGGGTGAGATCTCAAAAGCGAGGGGGGAGGGGCCAGAAAGCGATCTTTTTTTCCCCCAAGTTTTAGCGGGGATCTAGATGGCAAAAACGTCGATCAAGGTGGAAACGTCGATCAAGGTGGACCAGGGAACCAAGGACGACCAGGACCGGGCCGGATCCAAAGCGCGGGCCGCCGCCAATACAGTAAAAACATTCTGCCGATCACGGACTCTCTTTTCCCCCTCCCCGTAACATCTTGCGTTGCCCCCAATAACAACACCCTGCGATACGGGACACTTCAGTCTGCGTCGCCCTGATACAGTAAAGCGTCTGCCGATCGCAAGCCTCTCTCTTCCCTCAGCATCTGTGCTGCCCAATAAAACATCTGCCGAAATGGAACACTCGCTTTGCGTCGCCTAATACAGTAAAGCGTCTGACAATCACAGGCTCGTCACATCTGTCTTGTCCAATAAAATATCTGCCGAAATGGACACACACTCACTTCTGCGTCTCCCAAGAAATAGAATCTCAGCCAGCGGCGCTCAGGCATTGCACGCACGGGGTCGCGCCCACATATCCACGTGACGGCTATTGGCGTTGGGGTCAGCAAGATCCAGCCAAGGTGAACTTAGAAAGAGGGGTTCGGAGCAGGAATTCCCACAACAATCATCATCATCATCATCATCAATTCGGACAGACTGGTTCTCTCTCCAAGTCCTGCCCACACCCTGCCTTGTCAAGACCCGGAATTCCCCCAGTTATTACCATCAATTGGGGTTGGACTGGCTCTCTCCAAATCCTGCCCATCCTGCCCATCCTGCCCCTCCTGCCCTGTTCCTGCCCCTCCTGCCTTGTTCCTGCCCCCCCTGCTGTGTTCCTGCCCTCCCTGCCTTGTTACGGCCCATCCTCCCTTGTTACGGCCCAGGATTCGAACTCACCCTGTCCTCGCCAAGGCCCGGAACTCCCTCAGTCATCATCATCATCAATTGGGGTTGGACTGGCTCTCTCCAAATCCTGCCACACCCTGCCTATCCTGCTCATCCTGCTCATCCTGCCTTGTTACGGCCCGGGGTTCAAACTCGCCCTGCCTCGCTAAGGCCCGGAATTCCCTCAGACATCATCATCAATTGGGGTTGGACTGGCTCTCTCCAAGTCCTGCACATCCTGCCTTGTTACGGCCCGGGGTTCGAACCCACCCTGCCTTGTCCAAGGCCCGGAATTCCCTCAGTCATCATCATCAATTGGGGTTGGACTGGATCTCTCCAACTCCTGCCACACCCTGCCTTGTCCTTCCGGACGGGTCGAGAAACCCACATTAGCCATTCAACCAAGCTCACCAACCTGCTCTCTTCATTTAATAAAATGCGGGTCATTGCCATGGTGCCCGATGACCTTCGCCCAACGATCACTCTTACAACAGTGGCAAAGCTCGTGGAAACCGTCGAAAACATCTCTGGAGATGTGCTCATCGTCAAAGGTATGACCAAAAAAAATACCCTCCCCATCTCGCATCCCCACCTCTCTGTCTGACCCATATATTTTCAGGTGTTTCCCCCGAGGCGTTTGATTGCATCGCTCACCTACGAAATCGAGCACACGTTGACAAATTCCGACTCAAGCGATATTTCGCAAGAACCAATTTGCTCATCGTTGCAATCCCAACAGCTCTCCACGAGGCCCTCCACGCGGAGTTATATTTCACACTTCGCCGCTCAATCATACATGTGGGACAGCTAGGTATATGGCACGAGACAGGTAGCACGGCCTTTCGACCACCTTTTACTCCATCGGGCAGAGATTATGCATCGAGCGACTCCAGTGGTCACCCAATAGAAACTCGCCAGCCTGAGAGTTGGCCTTCAGTGATAATTGAATCTGGGTATTCCTCGACCATAGAACAGCTAAGAAAGGAAGGGCTATGGTGGTTTCGTGCATCACGTCACGAAGTGAAGATTGTGCTCTTGGTCAGGTGGGATGCAAAGCTGAGAGAGATTGTCATCGAGAAATGGCAGGAAACTCCATTCGGGTTCTTGAAAGGGGCTGTAGCAACAACAACCCCAGCGCGAAAGCAAATCATTTCGATCACGCAACCTTCTGCAACCCCAAACCCGCCAGCATCGTCATATGTGGTAGCTAGGGGCCCACTACATCTGGAATACGAGCTTGTCTTCAGGAGAGAGCCAGAACAGGGGGAGGGGGATATTGTGGTGCCTATTAGTGAGCTCCAGGAATTTGCCTCTAGGGTCTGGCGTGCTGAAAACAACTGGCCGGATATAAAATGAGTTGACTGAACTGGGGGTGGTAGGGATGGATGGATGGATGGAAGCAGACCTATGAAGAGCTGACGGCACTCGGACCTTTGCCCAATGTCAGCGAGGACCATAAATCTGTACTTTGTTTGTTCCATCTCCCATAACGTACCTAGCACGATGTCGTATGCAATCCACAGCATTTTCCTTTTTTTTTTCCCTTCTGGCGCTCTCGCATCCCGAAGCAGGCAGCACAGAGCAGTTGTCAGAAACATGTGCGGTGTAGGGGAATAGGTAGACAGCGTTTACTGGCAGCGCAAGTAACTTGTCATCAGCCCGATCAAAAGGTATTCGAAGCTATCAAGAGCCTATGGAGAAGCTTTTGGATGAGGGGGGGGGTTTTGAAGCTCCACGATGGGGGAGTTCAATCGTAAATTGCGTGCATGGGGGGCATTAGTAGCGGTTCGATTAGTATGGGATAAGATGGTTGAAATATATATCCAGTGGTACCAATATATTGTCCCAAGACAACGAGTTTGGGTTTGGGAATTCTTCAACGGCGGGCAAAAAAAAAAAAAGCGGCCATTAGCTCTGTCCCCTTCTCTGTCCCCCCTCTCCCATCTACCTTTACCAATATCAGCGTTCATAATCATGTCTTGCGGTGGAATTTGATTTTTTTTGTATGATCCCATATCAGCGCCATAATCATGTCTTGCGGTGGAAGTTGATTTTGTATGATCCCATATTCAACCATATATCTGTGGTTGAACTCTTTGGTAGTGCTGGCAAGTTGTACTGAGGCTGTGGCTTATTCTCCCGGTAATAAACTAGTATAACTTCAACCACTGGAAGAAGAACTGCCAGATATCAATCACAGTAATAAAAGTGTACGCCCCGGGGCAATTAGATCACGTCTTCCTGTCAAAGTCAAAAGATAGTCATCAGGTATTATCACCTCATTTAGAACCCTAAGTTAACAAAATGCCCCTTTTAACTCCGTTGACCGGTTTCCACGCCATAAAAATCAGTACGGCAAAGAGTGTAGGCTCTGTTACCCACTCCATTGACCGTTTTCCATACCGTAAAAATCAGTGCTGCAAAGAGTGTAGGCTCCGTTACCCACTCCATTGACCGTTTTCCATACCGTAAAAATCAGTGCTGCAAAGAGTGTAGGCTCCGTTACCCACTCCATTGACCGTTTTCCATACCGTAAAAATCAGTGCTGCAAAGAGTGTAGGCTCTGTTACCCACTCCATTGACCGTTTTCCCATACCGTAAAAATTCAGTACTGCAAAGAGTGTAGGCTCTGTAACCCACTCCATTGACTGATTTCCATACCCGTAAAAATTAGTACCGTAAAGGGTGTGGGGACATGTCGGGTTTCTCGATGGTCTTGGCAGGGTCGATCGGATCAGTTCGAGGGGTTCGTCGTCTTGTCTTGAGAGGCAACATATGCGACTGTATATGACAGCATTTCTCGGCGCGGATTCCATGGCAGATTAGCAGGCCGTATATCTTCAAAGCCAATGTTGTGCATTGTGAAGGGGATGTAAAAGTCATCCAACGAGCCACATCGCAAAGAATTTTGTGTGGCAAGAATATCCACGCTAAATGGACCAATAAATCCATTACCCAACAGCATATTGGTTTTTAGGTCATCGTGGACCCAAGCTGAGATAGTAAACTTGGCAGTCTTGGTTGACTTTCCCTCGTTGCCATGGCCTTCAACGTAAAATTCAAAGGTCGCCCAGTCATCCATTTGCACCTGTCCACATACTCCAGTGATAGTGGTGGGAGACCTCTTCTCAATTGTATGTGCCAGAGTCTGCAACCAGGAGCGGTCCACAATGGGGCATCCACAACCAGTATCCACGCAGACCTCCCAGGTGTATTCATCTTGAGGCGATGTCTTGACACGGATGCGGTTGTGGGTAAATCGCAGGCGCTCAGGATACTCGGGTTGTGGGATCTGGATGGATTCGGGTGTTGGGTCTGGGTAGGGAGCATCAGATCGTCTGCTACCTGCCTGCTCGTCATCGGTGATGTAGTCGTTGTCAAGTCGAACTTCCTCGCTACCAGGTTCCCTATTGTGAAAGTCTCTGCCATAGTTGTGGTTCTCCACAGATCGAGCACCTGCCTGCTCCTCATCGGCGATGTCGTCGTTGTGAAATCGAACTTCCTCGCTACCAGGTTCCCCATTGTGAAAGTCTCTGCCATAGTTGTGGTTCTCCACAAATCGAACTTCGTTGCCACTGGGTTTCCATTTGCGATAGTGTCCGCCATAGTTGCGGTTCTTGGAGTAATCTTGATGGTCACGGTCCCATTGTCCACGGCGACTGGTATGGGGTCGGCCGTATTGACGGTTGCGAGATCCGCCGTATTGACGGTTGCGAGGTCGGCCGTACTGGTTGTTACGGTTTCGTCGGGAGAAGCCGCGGTTACGGTTTTGGTTTCGGTCGTAGTTGGGATCATAGCGGAATCCGGATGCCTGGGCGTCCGCGTCCATCAAAGTACTGACTGGACGCATTAGAACGCCAGTGGCGGTTGGGAGTTCAACCACTGCTTGTATTTCTTCCCGCCAAGCATCCAGATAGAATAGATGCATGCTCCGGGCTCGTGGAGCATTAAGAAGCCTCTGGGCAGGAATGCTGTCCTCTGCCGCGCGTCGTTTGATGAATGTGCGGATGGCCTTAAAAATCGTGACATCCCACAAGGTAGCTTTGTTGACGAGTCCTTCGGTACGATGTTCACGGATCATGCGATCAAACCGCATCCCCCACTCAAGTACTCGCTTGACTACCTTGTTGGTAAGGATATCGTAGTCTAGCGGTGCGGTCATGTCTAGGGAGTATCGATTTTGCGGGAGACCAGATGAGGCATTGTTGCTCTGTTCGTCGTGCTCCAACATCGCACGTCCGTCTATCGAAAGTGGCATTGTAATTGATGACAGGGTGCCCTGGATAGATGTTTGATTCCCGAATCAAAGTGAAGCGGCCAAAGCAGAGCTGGAGAACGAAGAGGGAAGAAACCCGGGTGTCCTGGATAGATGTTTGATTGTCGAATCAGAGTGAAGCGGCTAAAGCAGAGCTGGAGAACGAAGAGGAGGGAAACCGGGTGCCCTCGATAGATGTTTGATTCTCGAATCAAAGTGAAACGGCCAAAGCAGAGCTGGAGAACGAAGAGGGGAGAAAACCGGGTGCCCTGGATAGATGTTTGATTGTCGAATCAGAGTGAAGCGGCCAAAGCAGAGCTGGAGAACGAAGAGGAGGCGAAACTGGGTGCCCTGGATAGATGTTTGGTTCCCGAATCAGAGTGAAACGGCCAAAGCAGAGCTGGAAAACGAAGAGGAGGGGAAACCGGGTGCCCTGGATAGATGCTTGAATCTCGAAGCAGGGTGAAGGGCCAAAGCAGAGCTGGAGAACGAAAAGGAGGGGAAACCGGGTGCCCTCGATAGATGCTTGATTCTCGAAGCAAGGTGCAGCTGCCAAAAGAGAGCTGAAGAACGAAGATCGAAGAAGGGGGTGGAAACTTGAGAAACGAAGAATGGGGGGAAACCGGGTGCCCTGAAAAGATGCTTGATTCTCGAAGCAGGGTGAAGCGGCCAAAAGAGAGCTGAAGATCGAAGATCGAAGAAGGGTTTGAAAACTTGAGGAACGAAGAATGGGGGAAACCGGGTGCCCTGACAAGCTGTTCGATTCTCGAAGCAGGGTGAAGCGGGCAAAGGAGAGCTGAAGAACGAAGATCGAAGAAGGGGGTTGAAACTTGAGGAACGAAGAATAGGTGGAAACCGGGTGCAGCTGCCAAAGGAGAGCTAAAGAACGAAGAAGAGGAGGGATGCCTGAGGAACGAAGAAGGGGGGGACACCTGAAGAACGAAGGAGGGGGGAAGCGCTTTGCTGATGGTCGGCGAGGGAATAAAACGACGAAATTGAAAGATGCCGCAAATTGCTATCAATATGATGGTGTTTTTGCAGATGTGATAGTGTTTGTGAAGGGTCGAAATGAGGTTGTGAGAAGGATCGTCGATTTCTAAAGGCTAAGGACCCTACCAACCCCTAATGGTCACAGGGCTCCTCAGCTAAGTAATTACATAATCCTACTCGGGCACGTATCAGCCATGCAGGATGGGGGCCGGGGTTCCGGAATTACAATGATACCATTTACTGCGCGTGGGTTCTTGGACATTCTTGGATCCGGATGGCAGACGGATGGCAGATGTCGTAGCTCGCACTTAACGCAAGGGGGGATCATTACCGGTACCGCCCAACGAAGGCACGGAAGAATGTTAGTTATCACCATGTATTGCGGCGGACAGAGCATCTAAATCAAGCCGCGCGTACGGGCAGTAATTTACAGCGCGGACCAAAAGCTAAGACATCTGATGCTACCCATCCTCGCCCTAGGAAGAAGCCGTGGGAAGCTCGGCTTTTCGACGTCAAAAGGTTTGTTGTTGTCCAGGCGGGCCGTTATTGCAACGATTCGATACCCTTTGATCGGCTGACGACAGTTACTCGTGCTCATTTCCTCTCTCTAATTCTCTGCCACATTTGTTCGTTCCATGAAATGAGCCTAGGAATCTGTGTCTTCTCTCTGCCCCGAGCTCGCATACGGATGTCTCCCCCGGTCAAAGAGACGTATGGTTTGGAAATACAAAGAGAGCCTGCTGCACTCGAGCAGCGTCATCAGCAACAAGCCAAACTTGCCCAAGTCTAAGGGTGTCTGTGCTGCGTATTCTTGAATTAGCTGGTTCGCACCATCTTCAATGATACAGAAGTACAGTGGTCTCCCCGTTGACGGTGTCTTGTTCAGATATGCTACCAATACGGTATAAGCAATCCTGCATTGCAATCGTGGCATATGCATTTGATGCCATTTGCCTCGATTGGCGCCTCGCAGACCGGGGAATCATGTACCTCATGATGCCCGCTGGCCTTCATCGCTCTAAACAGATATATCCTCGTCTCTCCGAAGATGGTGCGGCCCGTTAGGACTTCTCATCACGGTGGCTAGTCTCACAGCGTCAGCATTTTCCAACGATATTGGCGCTCTTATTGCGACTCAAGGTGTTCTATATGCTCAGGGTTGCAGCTTGCTGTTTAGTCCTATCTCTTTGTACATGGATGAGTGGTTTGTCAAGCGAAAGGGGCCTAGCATACGCCGTTATGTGAGCCGGCAAGTCAGCCGTTGTCGTCGCTATGCCCCTTTTTATTCAACGCCTTGTTGGAGAGATTTCGGTCTTAGGAGCACCCTCCTCTCGTGGGCGGTTGCATCCATCCTTACTAACGTCTCCGACACTTTTATTCCCTCAAGCCCCCAAGTCGAAATCAGTCGGGATTCGAGACCACGGCCCGTCAACTTCTCGTTCCTTGGATCCATGCCTTTCTGGATGCTCCAGGTCGGAATTTTTATTCAATCACTTGGCTACCTCATGCCTAAGCACATACCTGGCCCAGCTATGCCGGCGCCATTGGGTTCTCGTCGGTCACTGGCCCCATATTGTTGGCGCTTTTTTTTCTCTAGCGTCAGTTCCTGGGTCTCTGGTCCACGGTATGCTAGGCGACAAAGTTGCTGCGTCCAAAGTGATCATCGTCTCGTCACTTGGCAGTGCGCTTCCGGTCTTTCTTTCTCTGGGGCCTAAGCCGTCACATCAGCACATACATCCGCGCGGGCACGTCCTCGGCATTGTGGGATTGGGTAATATCAGCAAATTGGTAGCACACACAAGGCAAGGATAGCGTTGGGCATGGAAATTCACTACTATGATATTGTGCCATCACCGCCGGAAATTGAAGCAGAGCTGCAGGCGACCCTACCACCCCCAACCTCCACAAGCTACTTGCCAATTGCTGACTGCGTAATGCTGCGCAAGGGGCCCGTCTAATAAACACGGCTCGGGGGGGGGGGGGGAGGGGGCAAGTGGTCAACGAGGAGGCCTTGGTCGAGGCGCTAAAGAGCGGTAAAATCTCCGCAGCAGCAGGGCTGGATGTGCATTATCACGAGCCACAGGTATCCAAGGAATTGGCAGCAATGGACAGCGTGACATTGACATGCCCATAACGGTGGCGCAGCAATTACCACACGGATTAACCAACTTTGAGTTGAAGGCGATGTATGTAAAACATTCTTCAAGTTGTAGATGACATGGGAGAATGTTGTTGCGGGGAGCCATTGACTCCCGTCAATCGAAGAGCGTTCAATGCAGCGTCATTATAGCGGACTAAAGAATTAAATTCTAACGCCTCCCATCTGCGTCAACCAGTATGAGTGCAATATTAGTAGTACCATCGAAAGGTCTTATTACTTCCAAAACCGTTGAGGTCTTCCCCGTGCACTGTTCGTACTGTTGCGGTGCGGGGGCTCCATGTCCAAGAAAGCCGCTCTCTTGCTGTACGGAGGTTGACGCTTGAAGTATTGTCGGTTCGCCCCGCCAAGACAGGGGGGGGGGGGGGGGGTCGCGTCGGTCACTTTTCAGGCTCGCACAATATCTCATAAAGTTGAGCTGATCAAGACGGACCAGCATCAGGATTCGGGGGAAAATGTATGCATCCTGTCCCGGTGTACGAAGAAGCAAAGAAACAAGCATTTTATTCTACCATCGAAAACGGATGCTTGCCCCTGAGCAACCCGGGTGTGGGGTGTGGGGTGTGAAAAAAAAAATTAAAGTTGCTCGCCGTCATCTTCCAAATGTACCTATCTCTACAATTACATATGGGCTGACATCGGATCTCATGTGCAGCATCAGATGTAACATTGTGCATGATCAGATCTGACGTGCAGGATCCTCGACATCTAAGACGTGGTGCATGAGTGCATCCTAACATTGTTATGCGGCCCGGAGAGCCTGCGCGACAGTCCCAAAGACGGCGCGTCGGCAGACTCGATTGATTGTGTTGGCGTGGGGTGGGCTTCGGTGGCAGACAAAGAGAAAAAAAAAAAGTCGCTGGATGCTGGATGCTGGATGCTGGACGTTGGATGCTGGACATTGGACGCTGGAAAAGCTAAATGCCGGTTAGAACTGCGTGTTGCTATTGGTCGGTGTGGGGCAGAAAAATATTGGCATGCAGATTTGGCAGATTTGGCAGATTTGGCGGACGGACACAGACATCAACTAACGTGGGGGCAGGAAAAATCTTGGCACGCGGTAAAGTGGTGGGAATTGGCAGATTTGGCAGACAGACAGACACTTGTTTCCTCTTACCCCACCGATAAGTAAAATATTTGTACAAAATCCGAATGTCCGTGCCCTACACTAGTCAATAAAACAGGAATTCCCACGTACACCCAAAAAAGTATTTGGACAGTGGCCCTCTATAGTCAACCGTAAGTGGGAGGGGGGGGGGGGGAAATGGGCGCCTAGCTGGGCGGCCCGGGCCTCAGAGCGCTGTTCAAGGGTGGCTGCCTCAGGCCCCACAGCCCCCCCCTTCCCCTAAGGAGTTAGCCTAACTAACCGAGCAGCTGTGCGCAACTGTAGACTTGATCATAACCTAACTAACCGGGCAGCTGCGCGCAACTGTAGACTTGATCACAACATCACACACCTTCTCTCAAGCTGATGTTTTTATTTTTCCCCTCTTCCTACCAAGCACAAACCATCCGCACCACACACCTTTTTATCAAGCCGATGTGTTTATTTTTCCCCTGATCCTCCTACCAAGCACAAAACCATCCGCACTACACACCTTTCATCAAGCTGATGTTTTTATTTTCCCCTGATCCTCCTGCCAAGCATAAGCCATCCGCACCAAGTGGACAAACACCCAAGCAGCATCCTTCAATCAAACAGATTGACAAAGTCACAATGAAAGGTAGCACTTTGATGGACCAGATCGACGAAGTCCCGACCTCAGGTGGCACTTCGGTGGACCAGGTCGATGAAGTCACGACCTCAGGTGGCACTTCGGTGGACCAGGTCGGTGAAGTTACGACCAAGGGTGGCACCTCGGTGGACCAGGTCGACGAAGTTGCAACCAAGTGTGGCACTTCGGTAGACCAGGTTGATGAAGTCACGACCAAGGGTAGCACCTCGGTGGACCAGGTCAACGAAGTCACAACCAAGGGTGGCATGTCGGTGGACCAGGTCGATGAAGTCACGACCAAGGGTGGTACTTCGGCAGACCAGATCGACCAAGCTACAACCAAGGGTGGCACTTTGGCAGACCAAATCGACCAAGTTACGACCAAGGGTCGCACTTCGGCAGACCAGATCGATGAAGCCACAACGGAGGGTAGCACTTCGATGCCTGCCGAACTCGATGAAGCCACAGCGAAGGGTAGCACTTCGATGCCTGCCGAACTCGATGAAGCCACAGCGAAGGATAGCACTTCGATGCCCGCCGAACTCAATGAAGTCACAACCAAGGGTGCCACTTCGATGAACCAGATCGATAAAGCCACAACGAAGGGTAGCACTTCGATGCTCATCGAACTCGATGAAGTCACAACCAAGGGTGCCACTTCGATGCTCGTCGAACTCAATGAAGTCACAACCAAGGGTAGCACTTCGATGAACCAGATCGATAAAGTTACGACAAAGGATGGCACTTCGATGAACCTGATCGATGAACTTACCATGGAAGATGACTTCGATGCCAAAATCTATGGTGCTCCAGGCTACGTCTCGTTTGAGGAATCGATGCGAAAGAGACGCCGAGATGCCTACAGCATGGTCGAGCGCCGTGTGGTCGAGCGCATTCGTCGCGAAAAGATCAATGAGAGAATCCGGGAACTCAGCCGGCTGGTGCCTACTCACCGTCTCGAGGACGACAAGATTACTCGCAAACCAGTTCGGAACGGGACTTATCCTCCACCTCCCACATTCACTCGTATGCCCAGCCCATCCCAGGCGATATCAGGTCTTGCCGGCCCCAGTGCTCAGCATGCTGCTGCCGGACCCTCTGCCGGACCCTCTGCCGGTAACATTACGACTGGTCGCCCGCTTGTGGAGAAGGACAATCGCTTGGACAAGGAGGAAATTCTCAAGAGTGCCGTTGACTGGACGCAAGACCTCATGTGGATGCTTCACCTCAAGCTTCGACGACAAGAGCTGATGATGAATACCATCACCAAGCTCGGGGGGGATTTCCCTCTCAAGTTGACAGAAGACGAGAGGCGCATGCAAACTGAACTTATGGGCTCACTCTCCAAGATTGAGAATCGATGCTTTTCTTTCTCTCGCACTGCAGGGGCGCGTCCACCTCACCCGCTCTCAATCTCAAGCTTGCCTCCTGGCACAGGAAGCAACAGCATGGTACGTCAAAAAAATGATTTCTCTCTTGAGATATAATCCAGGAAAAATACTTGGGACTGACGGTTTTTTTTTTGCGAACAGGTTCCTCCTCCCTCGGACTATCTTCCTGATGCAGGAAACTCTGGTGCCGCAGGCAAGAAGGTCATGGGAGATGTCAAAGGCAAAGGCAAAGCTCAGTTTTAGACTTGGATGGGGTCCATGTCCTTGTGGTGATGCCACAATTCTCGCCGACGATGCAGTCGGATCAGAGAGATGAGAGATTGGAATTGTCCTTGCCAATATTGGGCAAAGGCCTGATGGCTGGCTGGCTGGCTGGCTGGCTACTGGAAAACAACTGGAACTGGATGGCTAGTTTAGGTCCTTACTCTAGCTCTTTATAAGCCTTCTGAAAGGCTCCATTTCCATCTTCCTGGACCTTGTGATTTTGCCATGCTTTCCATTGTTTCATCTTTCTTCCCTAAACCCCATCTAATATGTCTGGCTTTCTAGCATTACATCCACACGCAGCCCAGCACATTGCAGCATCTGACATTGTACATGATTAATTACATCTGAAGCGCAGCATAATCACATCTGAAGTGCAGGATAATTACATCTAAAGTGCAGCACAATTACATTGGACGTACAGCATTACATCAACGATTTCATTCGATGAAATCAATATTAAACGGGACAGTCAAACTGCATATTCTCAAGACCAATCTCTGCCATTCACCACACAGTAACATTTTTTTTTTTTTCTCGTTCCCTCTCGCACCTGCCTGCAGCAAGCAGCGTGCGCAGCAACTGCCCCTACGTAACTTTTTTTTTTTTCCTCTCCCGCACCTGCCTGCAGCAAGCAGCGTGCGCAGCAACTGCCCTACAGTCACTCTTTTTTTTCCCTCCCGCACCTGCCTGCAGCAAGCAGCGTGCGCAACAACTGCCCTAGAGTAACTCTTTTTTTCCCTCCCGCACCTGCCTGCAGCAAGCAGCGTGCACAGCAACTGCCCCTCCCTACCTACATTCACCACACGGTAACTTTTTTTTTCCCTTTCGCACCTGCCCGCAGCAAGCAACGTGCGCAGCAACTGCCCCCCACCACCCACACACCCACACCCACACGCATTCTTAGAGCTCAACGCACCAACTCTTTTTTTCTTTCTCCTGTCACCCACAACGCATCCACACACACACACAACAGCCCAACAAGCCCGCTTTCAAGCCGTTGTTGTGCACGGATGGGGAAATCGCTACAAGCCTAGCCAGGAGTGTCGGAGCTATCCTTCACTTTAAACGTTAGCGCAAAGCCGAAACCTGCCTTCTTGTTTTCAGAACCAATACCTCTTTCACCCGACCCTTGTTCCTTTGAACAGCAACGCCACCGAGCAAGGTATAAGACCGCGATGGTCTTCCCGCCTGAACAAGATCCCCCCCACAACCACCACCACCCAACCACTACAACCAACATCATGGCGGCTTCGCTGGCTGCGGTGCCAAACGAAATTGTGGTCAACATTGCTGGCCACCTTGACCATTTACCTGATCTTGCATCTCTCGCTCTGGTCTGCCGCACGACGTACCCTGCTGCTGACTGCGAGCTATACAATCGCGCCTCAAAATTTCAACATCTTCTTTGCTGGGCATCCGAGTTCGGCCGTACTAAAATGGTTAGACGGCTCTTGAGTTTGGGGGCAAACGCAGCAGCGCCGTGGAAAAAGGAATCCGACTCCCAGCATGGGGATTCTACTCACCCCTTGAAGCTGAAAGATCCTAGCTACTCACCCATCCAAATGCTACACCAGTATTACGACCATGCTCAGCACACGAGGGTGATGACACCCCAAGACGACGAGAACGAGATCGAACGGCGCTCGTCCCGGCCTCCCCGAGGTTATTACAACCACTGGGAAGCCATGTCTGACACGGTCATGTTTGATCCTAGTGATAAGCCGGGTCTCCCTGGGCTTACCCTCGACTTGCCTAGAGACTGGTGGCTTAGTTCACTCTCGCCGCCTGAAGATCGCCCGTCATCCTTGTGGTTTCCGTTGCATCTCGCGGCAATGGGCGGACATGTCGAAATTGTCGACCTCCTCCTCCACCACGGTGCACGGCTGGACCAGACAGCTCGGAGAATCTGCGCCTGTGTTTACCCGAAACTGAGCCACCTGAACAGGCAAGAGACTGATGAGACCTCCTGCTGTGGTTTCTGGTACGACGAGAAAACCTGGGGTAACTGGGTTGAAGAAGAGCAGAGGTTGGATTGGTACTCGCTTGCCACGCCATTGCACGTTGCTCTGTGCCACCAGCAGGAAGAGGTGGCAATGATGCTTCTCCGGCGAGGCGCAGCCTATACTTTCGGCAACAGGGACCGGAGAGTTCACATTATACACACGGCGGCCGCCCATGGCTGTCTGGAGGTTCTGAAGTTTCTACTTGAGGGTAGTAGCTACGCCGTCGATACCAACATGCAAGACCCTCAGGGCACGCAAGACTCTCAGGGCGTGCAAGACTCTCAGGGCTTGATCAACTTGCAAGACTCTGAGGGCTTTACGCCGTTATTTTACGCCTACAAGACGCGCCAAATGGAGACGATAACTTGGCTGCTGGAGAACAAAGCCGAAGTTGACATCGAGCTGGGGGCTGGGCTCACTCTCCTGCATGTTGCCTGCCTCGACGGCGCGTCTACTATTGCATGCCTCCTTATTGATGCAGGGGCTAATGTTAACTTCCCCTGGGATGAAAGCATTTGTCCCTATCTAGGAGAGCTACGCCCCCTAGACATATGTTGCGCCTTGCAGCCTACTGATACCCGCACCACAACTGCCCTGGGTAATGATGAGACCAAGCTTGATGAGACCAAGCTAGAGCAATGCAAACTCAAATTCATGAAGAAGCTCCTGGATGCTGGCGCTGACGTTGGTCCTATCGCGCGGTCAATCGATTGGCCTAATTCAGGTATCCCCGTTCCTCAGTTTTCACCTGTGACAATAGCGGCAGCTCACAACTCCATCCCAATGCTGCAATTACTGCTCGAATCAGGTGCCGTCGACTTTACACAGGAAGGTTCAGCAATCCACGAGGCCATCAACCCAAGCTTCATTTGCTGGGAAAGCATGCACAACCACAATCCTCTACCTACACTACACTGGCTTGCGGAGCATGGTACGCCGGTAGAAAGAACGCCATTAATGGCCGATGCTGTCGCCTTCGTCTGCGGACAGCCTACGGATGTCCCATGGAAAGGTCATGTCCTGGAGTGGCTTATTAAGTACGATGTTTGCCATGACACTAAGCTTATGATTCTTCAAGGGGTCCGCGGATCGGCACGTTTGCATCCTATGAGAATTGAGCACCACAACGAGCAGCAGGTGTGGACACGCCCATTCTGGGAAGCGCTTCAGGCGTCTGATTTCCCTACTTGCAAGACCCTCCTTCGTTGTGAGCCTCGCCCGAACCTATTGGATGCGCTCAACGATCTGCTCCACAGAGCAAGGTATTGCAAGGACGAATCGTGGCCTTGCCAAGAGTGGCCTAGCGACGATCCGGACTCGATCTCAAGGAACCAGGCGCGCCATTCTCTGCAGGTGAAGTTCCTCCTGGAGGAGGCAGATGAGGATGGTCTTATCAAACTCAGACCACAAACATTTTTAGAACTCATCAGTGTGAATAAACTCCACCCGTCCAGCCTCCTCCTCGACCTTACACTCCCCACAATGGATACGATCGAAGATTTCTATTTTAAATATAGATATGATCGCTCATTTACGGAATTGGTAGCCAGTCTCTATAACTTGCGCCGTCAAGATGATTCGACCGATGGCAGGAGAGACTGGGACCTGCTCATCCGCTTAGCCATAGCTATCCTCTCTGAGCACTGGAACGCCGCACACTTCCTGCTCCAGCAAGGCGCCAAAACGTCCTGGGCAAATGAAGAGGCCGTGGAATACCTCACTTCAGCCCTATCAACCCATAGTGAGGGACCTTCGCCCAGTGCTATCGACTACTTGGCTTCAGTCCTATCTGCCCTTTGCGTGGCACCTTCGCCCGAAACTGTCGGCTACGAAAGGTACAGGATGCTCCTGAGCCGTTGGCACTGGCGGCAAACCCGGGTCAAGACTGAGCCGCGTACCGCATTATTCTTGGAAGCATGTGCTGAACCGATAGATCTCACACCCTTCCTCACCGACCCCGATGTCGATATCGCTCATGTCGACCCCCGTGGAGCCACCGCCTTGCACATGCTAGTTATTCCGGTAGTCGAAATGATGCCTTCGCGTTGGCAGCGTCACCAACGTCACCAAATGCTTCAACGGCTGTTTCAGCTATTGCGAGCGGGCGTGGACCCTCGGGTTAAGATGGGGGGATGGTCTTTGATGAATGGCTTCAGAGACATCTATCAAAAACGACGGAGTAGCGCTCTCTACGATATGGGTCTGAGAGTTGTCCGGTTAGACGAGGACTACGAATCGGGCAGGATCGAGGTTGAGTTGGGCTTGGGTACGGGATCTGGGTTGGGCTGGATCGAGAATGAATTCGGCTTTGATGAAGAGGACTCTGAATCGGACATGGTGGATACTGTTGAGAAATTCGTGTTCGAGGGGCCTGTGCCGAAACACAACAAAGAGTCGGCAAGTTCGCAAAATCTCGGCCGCAATCCATTTCGGAATTTTCATGAGGAGGTGAACTCGGCCTTTTAATTGATCAGATTGGGGACCCCAGGAGAGGGGGGGGGGGGGGGGCTGTGCTGCGTACAAAGCCTACAGGTCACAACATGCAAGCTAATTAATTGACAGAAAGCACTATGAATTCTATCACGGGTTTATTGTAGCTAGTTTTTCTTTTCTTTTTCCCTTTCTTTAAAAATAAATTTGTTTTTTTCCTCTTCTCCGATCCTACTTATGACGAAGCATGCAACCATTGGAATGGCTTGAAAGCGGCTTGGCCGGAGGGAGCCTTTATTGAGTCGGGCTGTTGTGTGGTGTGGTGTGGTGTGGCGACAAAAAAAAAAAAATCGTGAGCACGCAAGCAACTCTGGTTTTTTTTTCCCCGTCGCTAACACTGATCCGATCCTGCACGATGTTATATCCGGGAACCTATCAGTTCGCGGGACCCCGCGAGTCTTGTCGCAATTCCGCGGGATCCCGCAAATTTTATGTCAGCAACATCCAGTTTTCGCGGGATCCCGCGGACTGGATCTGACATTGTGCAGCATCGGATCCAACGTCGTGCATGATCGCATCGAATCTGAGACATCTGAGGATCGGATCTAACTAACATTGTGCAGCATCGGGTCCAACGTCGTGCATGATCGCATCGAATCTGAGACAATCTGTCGAACATGCGTGCTGAACAGGGGTCAAAGCCATCTCGCTTGTGGATTGCTCATTTGAAACGGCTCATCTGGACTATCGGCGACACGCGCAATTGCCAGTCCAAAATACACTGACCCTCCAGGAATGGACTGGCCCACAATTTATCTGAACTGCATGCAGGACAGCAACTCCACTCTGGGGAGCCTCTGGGGAGCGCTCCGACTACTCGAGCTTCATTTAACCCCTTCAGGCACAACGGAGATAAAGTAACTAGATCCTGCACCACCCGTTGATCGTGCCTTGAGAATGGCTGAGGGACACGATCCTGGGTTCACTTCGACAAATTCCAATAGCCCACGGAAGCGTCGACGATCAAGCGAGCTCTAGGATGAAGATACTCAATACGATACGAAAAAAAAAACCCAAGCTCGTCCATCCAGCAACTCCCCCAACGATTTTGGGATAAGATCTCTCAACCGGTGCTGACGAAAAGTGCACTGCGAGAGCTCGATCGTCGGAACACCGCGGAGCCTCTCTCTCTCAGCCCCATCCTAAGAATCGATATCACCGCCCGCGCGTACACGACGTGCCATTGCCACACGACAAAAGACTCGTCCTCCAGCGCAAGAGTTTCTCTAACAGAGTTCTCCAGCAGACCAGGTGCAACTCAGACGTTTTTGCCAGGTAAACTGAAGGACCTAAGAAGGGTACAGAAGCTCCCCCAATCTCTCACATTTCCGACACTGACGCGTACAAGCATCACCAGTCAAGCAATCCCGAGATGGGGCTCCAGCCAATCGACTCTAGGCCGTCGCAAACGGGGGCTTGGGATCCCCGTGAAAGAGCAATACGATGCTGAATACGGCCACCACAAGGAGTATAGGGCCCATACGATCGTGCTTTCCAACAACACTTGATCGATTATGACATCTTCCCCGATGGCTATGAGTGTCCTGACGGTCGAGTGCCTTCCCGAACCCGAAAATATATCGATAAGGTCTGTCTCGCGCTCGAGCAGCCTCAAGCATCCTTACCACCGAGCCGGTTTTTCGAAAGATGACTTTAGAAAGTCCAAACGGTGCAGACGCTTACGCGACGAAGGAGAGCCAAGTTACTGCATCTGTGATGCCAGTAGTGGGACGAGATCCAGGGGGGCACAAGGTGTATCTCCAGCAACGAAGGAGAGCCGAGTTACTGCATCTGTGATGCCGGTAATAGAAGGAGATCCGGGGGACACAAGGTGTATCGCCAGCGACGTACCATTCAACGAATCTCCATCACTTAACGGACGGATTGCTCATCTATGCCAAGCCTGACCTGTACTATGATGCTCGGCTAGAGCAACTACATCCGAAAGTACGAGAATCCCTTAGCATCTTGGTCGTTCCCTTAACTCAGGATCATCTCCCAGTGACACCGAACAACTTCATTGAGGGTAAAGGGCCAGACGGGTCGTTATCAGTAGCAACTCGGCAGGCGCAGTACGACGTGACACTGGGCTCCCGCGGTCTCCATAGCCTCCAGTCTTTCAAGGCCGAGGAGCTACGCTACAATAATACGGCCCATGCGCTCGCAAGGATATAAGACGGGGGGGGGGACCTGAAGGCATATGCTAGCCATCCTATTCAACCATTAACGCCTGGAGCGCAGCCTAGTTATGCTATGACGCAGATCAATGGCTGATCTCTAACGAGCAGCGACCTTGAAACGTTTCAGCAGGGGACCACCGCATATCGAAATGGCAGAGATTGGGCAAAAAAACAAAGAGACCACGCCATTACTCAGGCAAACGAGAGGGCCACCCGCTTGGGGATCTCTCTCGCTCTGTTGATTAGCATAGGGACGTCCCTAAACTGATGTTGAAGACGCTGTGTTCTGATACGATTGAAGCTCAGCCTCCTCTCCTGGGGTCCAATCCAAATCAATCAAAGACCGAGTCCACCTCCGAACGAGAATTCCTAAACGGATTGCTGCCGAGATATTGCGAACAATCCATCCGAGATATTGCAAATTTGTTGACCCCTCCTTGAAGCGGCTTGGTTCGAGCCTTTCTTTCTTGCTGTTGTGTGTGGAGTGTGTGGAGTGTGGAGTGAGAGCTGTGGAGGGGGTCCAGGCAGACCTTAAATTGTCCAACAATGCTAGAACAATTCAGCAGCCACATCGGCACGAAGTCATGCGCCCAACGCACACCCGAGACATCTGCGCGATCCGAGACAATTTGGTGATCATAATAGTATCTTGAAAACCCTCAAAACAAAACCCTCCCATGGTAAACACACTTTTCCCTCCTTCCTAATTAATCCTCTTTCCTCCCTATTCCTCTTCTACCTCCTTTCATTCTTCCATCTCTTATTCTCCTATCCAGACTAATCGAACTGTTGCTCCTGGAGATTCTCGATCCCCCCGACCAGTTGAGCTGTTGCTCCTGAATATCCTCGACCCCCTCCCCCCCCCCTCCCACCTCGACCAGTTGAGCCGCTGCCTCTGAAGACTTCGACCGGCCGACCAGTCGAGCCGTTGCTCCTAAAGACCCCTGACCCCCTCTTCCCGAACCGTTGAGTCGCTGCTCCTGAAGACTTCGACCAGCCGACCAGTTGAGCCGTCGCTCCTAAAGACCCTCGACACCCCCGATCAGTTACGCTGTTGCTCCTGAAGATCCTCAACCCCTCCTCCCGAACTGTTGAGCCGCTGCTCCTGGAGACTTCGACCAGCTGACCAGTTGAGCCGTTGCTCCTAAAGACCCTCGACTCCATGGAACCGTTGCGCCGTTGCTCCTGAAGACTTTCATCGGCCGAACTGTTACCTATGAAAACCCCGACCCCCTTGACCAGCCGGGGCCGTTGCACATAAAGAATACTTTTACCTCCCTAACCCCCTCGGACCGTTGAGCTACAGCTCTTGAAGATCATCAACCCTCCCCCTCCTCCTTCCCCAAACAGTTAAGCTGTTGCTCCTGAAGATACTACCTCTCGAACCGTTGAGTCGTTGCTCTTGAAGACTTTGATCGGCCGAGCCGTTGCTCCTGAAGAATACTTTTAACTCCCCGACTCCCTCGAACTGTTGAGCCACTGCTCCTGAAGATCCTCGACCCCCCTCCCCCTCTCTTCCCCCCCGAACAGTTAAGTTAAGCTGTTGCTCCTGAAGATACGACCTCTCGAACCGTTAAGCCGTTGCTCCTAAAGACTTCGATTGGCCGAGCCGTTGCTCCTGAAGACTTCTATCGGCAGAGCCTTTGATCCTAAAGATACGACCTCTCGAACCATTGAGCCGTTGCTCCTGAAGACTTCCATCGGCAGAGCCTTTGCTCCTGAAGATACGACCTCTTAAACCGTTAAGCCGTTGCTCCTAAAGACTTCCATCGGCAGAGCCTCTGCTCCTGAAGACTCCGATCGGCAGAGCCTCTGCTCCTAAAGATACCAGCTCTCGAACCGTCGAGCCGTTGCTCCTGAAGACTTCCATCAGCAGAGCCGTTGCTCCTAAAGATACGAGCTCTCGAACCGTTGAGCTGTTGCTCCTGAAGACTTCCATCGGCAGAACCCTTGCTTCTAAAGATACAAGCTCTCGAACCGTTAAGCCGTTACTCCTGAAGACTTCGACTGACCGATTAGTTGAGCCAATGCTCCTAAAGAAAACTCCAATCTCCCTGAACAGTTGAGCCGCTGCTCCTAAAGACCCCAGATCCCACGACCCCTCGATTAGTTACGCTGTTGCTCCTGAAGACCCTTGATCCCTCCTCCCGAACCGTTGAGCCATTGCCCCTAAAGAAGACTTCTACTTCCCCGACCCCCCGAACAGTTAAGCCGTTGCTCCTAAAGACCCTCGATCCCCCCTCTCGAACCGTTGAGCCGCCGCTCCTGAAGACTTCGACCTACTGATCAGATGAGCTGATGCTCCTAAAGACAACTCCGATCTCCACCTGGGATCCAACCCCTGGGATCCAACCTAACTTCGTCTGCTCCCTGGCAAAGGCACGCCCAGGAAGGCCTTCGAACAATGATGGGCAGCGAACCAACCGGCGAGTCATCACCGCTGGGCTCTAAAAGCCTCAATGAAATGCCCCCCTGTCGAGCTCAAGCTCAAGAGAACAATCCTCCATCACCTCCTAGCTCAAGATTAGGGCATGGAGACTTTGCCTTCTATCACAAAAGATTCGAACACGAGGCCGCACTCTTCACCTGCTCGTGCGGGAGGAGGAAATCACCCTTACATCCCTTCTATTGCATGAAGGTTGATAGGCGCTAGCGAGCCAAGCTGGCACCTCGGCCGGAGAACGCCATCGTCCGTGCAATATAGGGGTAGACTTCGTCAAGTACACAACACTGTTGGAGACAAGCAGCTTCTACCGGGATATCTAAATTGCTTTCAAGCTGTTCTTTATACATCTTGGGAATCTCTTTATATACACTTAGGTCAATATTATTCCGTTCGATAGCTACAGTTTCGTAATTGCTATTCCCATCCTTCGTAATAACATGTCCCTTGCGAATATCCTGGCAGCTCTACAGGTCTAGATAGCCATAGCATTCCCTCTATAGCTGCGGAAGCCTGGACGACTTTTCTTTAGAAGGTATATTAAGTAAGTATTTTAAATATTAGTACTCAATAGATTATAGAGAAATGTATCAACTCAAAGCTTGCTATTGAAGAGTAGTCTTTACTTTTTATATCTTCCAGATACAAGTGAACAAGTCAAATGCTAAGCTTACTCCCATTAGAATTAATATTGTTAACTATCACTAATAGTGACCTGGAGAAGATCTGATCGAGGCATCTTCACCAAGAGTGACCCGGAAAGAATCTAATTGGAGCATGTTTACCAACAGTGGCCTGGAGAGAGAGAGAGATGTATTCAACGCCAAGAGGAGAGCTCTGGGAGCATGTGGCGTGCGAGAGTCCACCTAGCTATTCCAACCACTAGTATACACGAGACAGCAGACCTTCTTGGGAGGGATAGGTCAACCATAGCCTACATCCTTCTAACGCCGCTGTGCCGTGGTCCACCAGTTGCTTTTAAGCACTTGCTATCTCGCAGATTCAGGCCTCCTTGTTAGAAAACCCTCTAGGGATGAAAAACCAACAAGTGTAAGCGGCCTATATCCTTTGTCAATCTCAGGTCCCTGATCCCGCCGTGTTGCCGTCGAAGATCAAAGTCTTACAAGCCTATCGAATCCGCTGGGCCCTACAGCGGTCGCAGGCACGGAAATTTGGTTGGGTCGCATACAGCTGCGAATGCCCTCCTAGGCTCTTCTAACAGAAAAGCCCCGTTGGTGCGCATTCGCGGAATTGTCAAGTTGAGGTCAAGGTCGTTTCCGTGAGGCAAAAGTCACGCTGACCGCTTGTGAGTGCCTCGATAATCCGTTGGCCGATTTTGTATATGCTTGGTTTATGACAGGGCCCCTGTTTACCATAGCACTAATAGCCCACGCCAAGAAGAGAATTCAGGAGAAGGGGAACAGTGGCCTGGAGATGGTCTGATCGGAGCAACGACTTAACTGCTCAAGAGTCTGCAAAGGGGGTATTGGGGGAGTGTTTAAGGTCTTCGGGAGCACGGTTCAGTCCAGCTTCCAGAGCTGTCATTGCAAAAAGCTGTCGCTGCCGAGCTGTTGCTGCTGCTGTCATTGCTGACGAACAGCGCAGATGCCCCATGAAGCTAGGGTCTTCTTCTGCTGAGCTTTCGCCCAAGCTGTCGCTGCTGCTGTCGCTGCCGAGCTGTCGCCGCTATTATCATTACTGACAAATAGCACAGATGCCCCATGAAGCTAGGGTCTTATTCTGCTGAGCTTTCGCCCAAGCTGTCGCTACTGCTGTCGCTGCAGAGCTGTTGCTGCAGAGCTGTTGCTGCAGAGCTGTTGCTGCAGAGCTGTTGCTGCAGAGTTGTCGCTGCAGAGCTGTCGCAGCAGCTTTTACTGCGGAGCTGTCGCTTCTGCTGTCATTACTGACAAACAGCACAGATGCCTCATGACACAGGGCTTAATCTGGGGAGTTCTCACTCAAGCTGTTGCTACTGGGCAGTTGCCGCTGCTGTCGCTTCTGAGCTGTCACTTCTGAGCTGTCGCTGCTGAGCTGTTGCTGCTGAGCTGTCGCTGTTGAGCTGTCGCCGCTGTTGTCATTACTGACAAACAGCACAGATGCCCCATGAAGCTAGGGTCTTCTTCTGCTAAGCTTTCGCCCAAGCTGTCGCTACTGCTATCGCTGCTGCTGTCGCTGCTGAGCTGTCGCCGCTGTTGTCATTACTGACAAACAGCACAGATGCCCCATGAAGCTAGGGTCTTCTTCCGCTGAGCTTTCGCCCAAGCTGTCGCTACTGCTGTCGCTGCTGAGCTATCGCTGTTGTTGCTGGTGCTATCGAGGGATAGGAGAGAGGAGAGAAGAGTGTAAAGAGGAGAGCAAGCGTTAAATGGTAACCGAGGAAGATGTTAGATGGAACAAGATTGAACAGGCTGAGAGGACAGGGAAGATGTCAGATGGAACAAGATTGAATAGGCTGAGATAAGAGGGAAGGTATCAAGTGGACCAGCTAAACGGTCTGGGGATGTCGGATCGTGGTCTTCAGGAGTAAGGTTCACCTAGTCAGGGAGTTCGGAGGCTTTAAGAGTAACGTAACGGCTTAACGGTTCGGGGGTCGGGGAGATCGAGGATGTAGAAGTCTTATTCAGGAGTCGAGGGTCTTCAGGAACAACAGCTCAACTGTTCGAGGGGGGTGTATCTTGAGGAGTAACTGCTCAACTGGTCAGCGAGATCAGAGTTTGCAGGGGCAACGACTCAACGGTAATGACCTAACAGTTTGGGGGGTCGTGTCTTCAGGAGCAACGACTTAACGGTTCAAGGGGGCCATATCTTGAGGAGAATGAATCAACCGGTCAGGAGGTCTCAAGGAGCAACGCTCAACGGTTCGGAGGGGTCGGGTCGAGGGATTCCGTTCGGAGGGATTGAAGTCTTCAGGAGCAAAAGCTCGACGTCTCGAGGGGCCAGTGTTGTGCTTGTCGGCAAAAGTGGAGAACTCCAACAAGCGGAGCAAGTAGAACATCATATAAGCCTTCTTAACAGCCAGGGAGGTCGAAGGTTTTAGGAGCAACGGCTCAACCGTTCGAGGGGGTCGAGGGTCTTCAGGAGCAACCTCTCAACCGGCCGGCCAGGGCATCGGGGGAGGTCGGGGTCTTCTCAGCAGCAACGGCTCAGCTGGTGGGGGTCTTCAGGAGCCACGGCTCAACTGGTCAGGGGGTTTGGGTTTTCGGGAGCAACGGCTCAGCTGTTCGGAGGGGTCGACGGTCTTTAGAACGATTGCTCGAGAGAATTGAGGGTCTTTAGGAACCGCGGCTCAACTGGGAGGGGGGAGGGAGATCGAAGATATTCAGGAGCTACGGCTCAACTAGTCGGGGGTTCGAGGGAGGTAGAGGTCTTCATCAGCAGTAACGGCTCAGCCAGTAGGGGGTCTTCAGTAGCGATGGCTTAACTGATCAGGGGGGTTGGGGCTTCGGGAGCAACGGCTCAACTGTTCGAGGGAGTCAAGGGTCTTCAGGAGCAACGGCTCAGCTATTCGGAGGGGTCGACGGTCTTTAGAACGATTGTTCGAGAGAATCGAGGGTCTTCGGGAGCAACGGCTCAACGGTTCGGGAGGGTCGAGGTATGTAGATATCTTCATCAGGAGCAGCGGCTCGACTGGTCGGTGGACCGGAGGAGGTTGGGGAGGTAGAACCTTTTTCAAGAGCAACGGCTCAACTTGTCGAGGTGGGGGAGTCGAGGATTTTCAAGAGCAACGGCTCAACCGTTCCAGGGGGGTTAAAGGTCTTCAAGAGCTACAGCCCGACTGATCAGGGGGGTTGGGTTTTCGGGAGCAACGGCTTAACGGTTCTGGGGGGATCGAGGGATGTAGATATCTTCATTAGGAGCAGCGGCTCAACTGGTCGGGGGATCTGGGGAGGCTGGGGAGGTATCAGTCTTTAGGAGCAACGGCTAACTTGGTCGAGGTGGGGGGTCGAGGATTTTCGGGAGTAACAGCTCAACTGTTCGGAGAGGTCGAGCGTCTTCAGGAGTAGAGGCTCAACTAATTAGCAGGTCGAAGTCTTCTTTAGGAGCAACGGCTCAACGGTTCGAGAGCTTGCATCTTCAGGAGCAAATGCTCTGCCGATGGAAGTCTTTAGGAGTAACGGCTCACTTGGTCGAGGTGGGAGGTGAAGTATTTTCAGGAATAACGGCTCAACTGTTCGGAAGGGTCGAGCGTCTTCAGGAGTAGCGGCTCAACTGATCGGCCGGTCGAAGTCTTTAGGAGCAACGGCTCAACTGGGAGGGGGGAAGAGGGGTCGAGGATCTTTAGGAGCAACGGCTCAAATGGGAGGGGGCCAGGGAGGTAGGGGTCTTCTTCAGGAGTAACTGGCTCGACTGGTTAGGGAGGTCAGATTCTCAATTGTCGGGGGGTGAGGGGAGTTGAGGATCTTTAGGAGCAATGGATCGGCTGTTTGGGGGGGATCAGGGAGGTAGAAATCTTCGTCAGGAGTGGCTGGCTCGACTGATCATGGAGATCGGAGTCTTCAGAAGCAACGGCTCAATTGTCGGGGGTGAGGGGAGTTGAGGATCTTTAGGAGCAATGGCTCAGCTGTTCGGGGGGGTCAGGGAGGCAGAAATCTTCGTTAGGAGTGGCTGGCTCGACTGATCATGGAGGTCGGAGTCTTTAGAAGCAACGGCTTGACTGGTCGGTTGGAGTCTTCAGGAACAACAGCTTAACTGTTCGGGAGGGTCGAGCATCTTCAGGAGCAACGGCTCGACTGATCAGGTAATGTCGAGGGTATTCAGGAGCAACGGCTCAACGGTTCGGGGGCGTCGAGGGAGGTAGGGGTCTTTATCAGGAGCCACGGCTCAACTGTTCGGGAGGTCGTGTCTTCAGGAGCAGCGGCTCTACTGTTCGGGGGGGTCGAGAGTCTTTGGGACTAATGGTTCAACTAGCCAGGAGCAACGGCTCAAATGTTCCGGGGGGGCAGGGTCTTCAGGACCCAAGACCAACGCAGAGCCAAGTGCCGACAGCGTTTAGGTCGATGGCCGGGCTCTCTGGCGTCGTCGCCTCGTAGTGGTTGTTATTCAGGATCACATCAGGGATGAGCGGCCTGATCGCGCTATAGAATCCGGGCCGGATCCCCTCGAGGTTTTGTGCATGCGTAAGACTGTATAAAGTCGTTAAACAGTGGGTACACTTTTGAGATCATGGATCACTTCACCTGAATCGCGCCTCTTATCGAAGGGGCCTGGGAAGCAGGACCTGGTTGATGTTGATATCTTGCTTGCTATCATACAAATCACAAGGGAGGGTCGTTCAAGGTTGTAGAAGCTCTTGATTTCTCAACTGTCTGTGTGCAAAGGAGCGATATTTACGCTTGGGGAGAATGTGCTATCCAGGGCTCCATAGTCGGCTTCGGAGGAATTTGTCAGCATTGGTTTCATCGTAATGATCGACACCAGTCAGTCTCACACTTGCCACGCCATCACACCTGTTTTCTAGCAAATAGGAAATCTACCAGACTCTCTAGCTGCCTGCCTCAAACCTACGCGAACTGGAGTAGATCGGGATGTGTTGCCCCGGGAAATGGTGGTGCAGGCGGTCAAACAGAGCCGACATTAGTACTTAACTCGAATGTCTGGCGAAGTCCACTGTAGGCAGAGAGGTAACATCGTGTAATTGATCTATGAAGCCGGTCCTGGAGACCCTCCACATTGCCATCGTGATGCAGTTCCAGGGTTCGAAGAATCGATTCCAATGCCTTATTTGATAGGAGGTTAGCTAGTGCATCTCTCGGGTTCGGAGTGGTCGGGAGACACACCGTCCATCTCGCATAGGGCAATGGCAGTCTCAGGGAAGTTGGGAATCATGGCTCTGATAGCAAGGTCAAAGAGTGGCGTCAGCAATTTTCGAGGATTCGCCAAGGTTGCACCGGCATTCCGCGCTTGGATTGGGGTATTTCGGACTCTGTGAGTAGGAAGGTTAGCTGTGGTAAGGCAGATGGGAAATGGGCATATAAACCGAGCTTCTAAGCGCGTCAGTCGGTGGTCATTTGTCTCGACGATCTTCGATAGATCTATAATGCCTTTCTTCATCAAGACCAGGTGTTCGGTCACAGGGGCATGGGATCATTCATCCATGTAGGCATCCTGCTGGGCGAATCGTTCGGCAGGTGTAGTTGGTAGATAGTCAGGCTGCCGTGGGGGCATGCCTACTGGTGTATATAACTTCGGTTGTTGCGGTGGTGTTGAAGGCTTCCTTCGAGCTCAGGCCTTGGCCTTCATGGCAGCAAGGGCTGTTCTTACTGCCATTTCCACAAGGGCGTCAGACGGGGCATCGATAGCTTCATTGTCTTCGCTGGCCTCTAGTTTGAGGGGCTCGTCGTTGCTGTGGTCTTGCGTGGCCACAGGTCTCGGGGGGCGGGCTTCCCTCCTCTGTTTGGATGCCCCTTATCCACGTATTCAGGCATCACGATATCGTGGGGCCTACTTGCCCATGTTCGTTACGGCTCGTAGGGTCTTCAAAGAATGCGGCCTCAATGCGGTCGGTGTGTTGTTGTGATCTCGAGGGCCTCAGTGAGTGTTGTACGGGATTGCCTCGGACCTGGGTAAGGTAACGCAGATAGTCTGAGACAACGAGGTCGTGAGGGCTCGAGACCAGATACAGCCTCTTCCAAAGGCCTTCGGCATCTAGGTAAGATAAATAGGAAGCCTTTCAGCCCAAGTAGATAGAAGAATCAAGCATCTTTCATTTATCTGACCGAATCATCGATCCGTCGGCTTAGTCGTGTGTGAATTCCACACCAGTGAGCTCCATAGCTTGCAATGGCTGCTTCACAGCAAGCGCAGCAGCATTACTGATGCCTCAGAGCATAAGCTATTGCTGCAAGCTCTCCGCTGTCTGTATATAGATTCTGTCCTGTCCTCATATCAAGAGTCAACGAGAAAGTCTCAAGTTTTGGCCTGCCACTCTTGCGTTGCAGGTGTGTTGCAGTTGCGTTGCCTCTGCCTCTGCCTTTTCTTTACATTTTCCATTGCATTCGCTTTGATTTGCATTTGCATTTGCATTTGCATTTGCATTTGCATTTCATTGCGTTGCGTTGTGTTGCGTTGCGTTGAAAAAAAGGTCGGCAGCAGGAGTCAGACCAAGGCTTGTCATTGTCAGGCCGACACTGATGCTTCCGTCTGCCTTCCTTTTGGCGTGTTGGGAATGTTTTATTTGCCCGCATCGGCTTTCCTTGTCACTCCCACGTTAATGGTCCTTGATCGTGCGTGTTTCTGGCAACGCAACAGCTGGGAGGAGTTTGCACCTGAGGACACCCTGGTATGGGTAAAGAGTGAGGTTCTGTCAATCTCGGCCTATGTCAAGGTACGACGAAGGCTCGGATTCAACGGGCGTGTGTTGTAGCGGCTTTGGCTTTGCTTTGCAGTTGTTGACCGACATATTGACTGTCATGTTGATCGTCATGTTGTACGCAGGATTGCGTGTGTTGTCGTTCAGCATCACTCCACAGGATCGTATCAATTATCGCGCTGCGGGATTGCACCAACTGTCATACAGGATCGACATGGTGCAGGTTCACATCTGGGATCGCGTCTGTTGTCATCCAGGATCATATCCGAAATCGCATCTATTGTTGTGTTGAGTCACATCTGCTGATCTTCATGCAGCATCTTATCCGGATATTATGCAGAATCCCATCTAATCATGATGCAGAATTGGATCTGATATTACTCGACATCTGAGATACTCTGTATGATTGCATCTGTTGTCATGCAGGGTCACATCCGATGTGTATAATCTGAGACATTGTACAGGATCCCATCTGGCATATAGGACACCATGCATAATGTCTCAGATCATGCATGATCACATCTGACACTGTGCAGGATCGGATCTAGACATGCAGGATCTGAGACAATGTGCAGGATCTCTTCCACCATTGTGCAAGATCTGAGACATTGTGCAGGATCAGATCTAGAGATGCATGATCTGAGACAATATGCAGGATCGAATCGAGACATGCAGAATCTGAGACAATGTGCAGGATCGCTTCCACCATTGTGCAAGATCTGAGACAATGTACAGGACCGGATCTTAGATATGCATGGTCTAAGACAATCTGCAGGATCAGATCAGACATCGCAGAGGATCTGAGACATCTGAGGTATCGTGCAGAATCGCTTCCACCATTGTGCAGGATCGGATCTTAGAGATGCATGATCCGAGACATTGTGCAGGATCAGATCAGACATGGCAGAGGATCTGAGACATTGTACAGGATCGCATCTGGCGTGCAGGATCTGATACATTGTGCAGGATCGCATCTAGATATGCAGGATCTGAGACATCTGAGGTATCGTACAGGATCGCTTCCACCATTGTGCAAGATCTGAGACCATGTACAGGATCGCATCTGGCATGCAGGATCTGATACATTGTGCAGGATCGCATGTAGCATCATGCAGAATCACATCTGATGTTGCATCTGAGATATCCTGCATTATCACATCTGACCTCGTGCAGGATCGTATGTAATGGAAGGCCCTCACCAAGAATCAAGGTATACAATGAGATGCTCGCCAGAGGATACATGGCTCTACCCAAGACGTTGACCGTGGAGATGGCTGCGCTGACAGTCGAGATTTGTAGCCGCTTGCGCAATCTCCAGGTCGCGAAACTTCATGATCCTGCTATTCCAAGACGACGCTCCACCCATCGAGCTTGATCAACTCCTGGACGAGGAGCGAGTTGAAGGTGAGGAACAACAACATCAGCCCAAATCCGAGGCAAGATGACCATCCCATGATATCAATGAGATAGTACACTGTAAATATGACCTTGATGGGCTGGGAGACGACCTTTGGAAATTCCCAAAATCTCTGAGAAATTTGACAAGTATCTCCTCGGACCAGGTTGACAACTTTTGCGTTTTGACGCAGATTGGCTTGAGCCATCAGCCTTGGCGGCCTTGGGTTTTCTTGCTACCGCAGAGACGATAGAAAACCCTAGATGCCTTGTTACCTGATCATCCGCCGCGTTGGGATCCTTCTCCGCAGATTCGGATCCAGGAACGGCCCTAGTCAGGAGCTTGCCGAACAAGGCGGTAAAGGTCTCTCCCCGACATCGCTCGTAAGCCTTGCGTGAATACCACCCAGAAGATGTTCTTTTGCGAAATCTGACGGGGTGGTGTCTATGGCTAGCATAAAGACACACCGGAGAGCAGCTTCAGAGGGGTCATTCTTGTCGAGTGAGTCGTATAGTTTGCTGCTCAAGCGCATGTTCGAAAACCTCGGACACCTTCTCAACGATGGAGAGTGCGGTAGAGATGAAGAGATCTAGGCCGTCGGTGTCGACTAGACATCTGAGATATCCAACGTCGTGCAAGATTGCACCCGACAGTGCAGCATCGGACTTGGTGAGCTCCAGCGAGACAAGTCGGCACAACCAGTCGAGTGGGTATGGTGAACATGGTCCGGTTCGCTCATCTGTGTGAGACATACAGACAGAATCGTATCTGACGTGCCGGATCTGGGACATCTGAGACATTGTGCAGGATGAGCATCTTGTGTGGGGGGGGTGTGGGGGGTGTGGGGTGGGCAAAACAGAGGATTGAAAAAAAAAAAAGTTGCTCGCCGTCGTCTGCCAAATCTGCCAAAATCTGCCAAAATCTAGTTGAGTAGACTTACTACCATATTGCAATTCCAGACACCTATCCTAGTACCTCTAATGATGTCTATTTGCTTGTGTTTTGCCGGACAAAGACGATTGGTATCCATACTATGTTAACTAGGGTAGATGTCCTGGACTCCTAAATTAATAAGATGTACACCATCCTTATCCGGACAATAATAATGTATTGGTGTTAAAATAAGCGTCAGCACTAGGACAGTGGTCGTGAGCAATATACATTACAGGCACAATTGTGAGCAAGGCTTGCGAATGCCATTAAAAAAAAACATTGCCCAGAGGGCATTTCATTAGGATAAATGTTGTACGGGATTGCCCGGGACCCGGGTAGATTGAAGAATTAAGCATCTTTCATTTATCTGACCGAATCATCGATCCGTTGGCTTAGCCGTGTGTGAATTGCACAACAGTCAGCGTTAAATTTAACCGCCAAAAGGAGGGAACCAAGGGTAAATGTCCACCTTTATAGCAGATGATTCATTTCGTTGCAAATTGCTTTGCCCAGAGAGGATGCATAGACGACCTATTGACAGCCGGCACAAGGCTTAAGAGGGTTCAGGGCGAAGCTCTGTGGTAGAATCACAATCGTAATGTGGATTTTTGGCCCACACAAGCGGTTATGGAATGAAGAGCCAAAAAGGCATGTACTGAGGGAGCGGGTTCACGCAAGACGTCAGGAGAGCGTGGATCGGTTTCCTGAACGGAAAAGAAGCCAAGGCATGAGATAGTATTAAGTCCACAGGTGGAAGACATGGAAGAGCGTGGAGGAGAACAGGAGAACATGTCTGAAGCATCATGTGAAATATGAAGTTATTAATTTGCCTTATACCTGCCTTAATATAGGTCTAAAAGGAGGCAGGTGAAATAATAGTAGAGTGCAAATTGTTATTATTGTTATTTATTTCTATCTTTTGTGCCCCCAACTCCAAGCCGGGCCTAATTTATCTCATGCACAGCCCACATAATTAGCCACTTCAGCTATCATCATCCCATTAATTTCCCCAACACAGGTTAATCTATACTGTTCGAGTAACCCCAAGTCAGATCTGGCAACTGAGGTGGGGAGAAGGAACTGCATGGGGAGCGGCGGGTCTGCATCATCCCACGAACTCAAGTCTTTAGCAGAATCTTGGACCGCGACGGTAGAGGGATGTCGCTGAGACAGAGATTGCCGTTAATAATTCGGGCACTGATCGCGGCAACCACACCCTGCGCCGTAAATCCAAGTTGAGTGGCGACGGCGTACGGAATCAGGCCGTCCTTCTTGTTGTACGCAGCCAGCTGGGCAGCGATGTAGATGCAATCGGCGGCACCGCTGGCCGTGCCCATCATGCTCGCCACCGGTGCTGCAGCGGTCGCGGCAATGACTGCGTTCGCCACTTTGCGGCAGCCCTCGTCGACGTCGTCGTTGAGCTTGTCCGATGTTGTCTCGATGAACGTCTTGCGTACGGTCACAGCGGCAGCAATGGCGCCTTCCCGAACGGCATCTGCGATTGCCGCGATGGTTTTTCCATCGTCGCCACGCCTCGCCAGGCCGGCACGCGCGTGTTGCAGGACGTGGCCCAGGACTTGCAGGATCCTTGTCTCGTCTTCACGCCGTAGGTTGGCTTGGAGAAAGGGAAGCGTCGCTTGGTCGCTGGAGGGTGGGGGAGCCACAGCGGGCGGTGCTGTGGTTCCTTGACGTAGGCCCGGCTGGAATATGCAGGTCTCATACGGCGGCGGCGGCTGTGGAAGCGTAGAAGAGGGAGAGGGGGGAGCAATTCTAGTGTCTGTCTCCGCGGTCTCGGTGGTCGTGCCATGGCCCCGCCACAAGTTGACCCGCAGCCACGCTCGAAATCGCGAAGGCATCCCGTACCACAGTTTTGGTAACTCAAGTATGGGGTAGGTAGCTCTCAAGGGCTTTCTTAGTTCGTAAACGATTGAACAAAAGGTCGGGTGGTTGTTCTTGTGCAAGTCGAAGGCCTGGAAAGAGAGCGTTGGGGCACGGTAAATATATAAATTGCTAAGTGAACAGAGATGCCTAGTTCGCAAAGCTTACTTTCCAAAGAACAGCGTAATATACACGGACAACTAACCTTAATTTGGTAGGGAATCCACCGACCGATTTTACCACCGCATCTTCCCTTCCTCGTTCACACACGTGAGTCACTCGATTCACGAGTCGCTCGAGAACGTGACCGACCAGATGGAGCTGTAATGGCCCTTGGGCATCTGAACCTCTGCGCCTGTGACGGCATCCCAGATCTTGATATAGTGCTATTGCCTGATCCTGAAACCAAAGTCTTCGTCATCTAAGATTCCATTATTACTTAAGATCGCCATGGTATCTACCTAAGATTTCCCCTCTTCAGCGGAGGGCTCAGGTGGTGGAAGGGAGTCTTTCCTAGCGAAAGGCATGGAGACTGCCAGCTTCTGCCTTCGATTTACGGACAGGGCTGCAGAGCAGGAATGACTTTGTTCTGGAAGTGGCGGTAGGAACGAAGGCTTTGGAGGCATGCGCCCCCCGGGCACCCGGGTACTGATGCTTTTCAGTGCTCTTCCCACGCGAGAAGGGTCGCAGAATAGTGATCCCGGGCGAGCTTTCGGCGCTTTTTAAGAAGACCAAAACATGGCCTTTATAAAATTAGATAATGCAGCATATGGGGGACCGACTGTCCTTCGTTTGTTCCAGTCGGTCGAGGTTTGACGTTGGTGCTTCTCTTTAGCTTCGCTTTGGCGACAACTCTCTGTCCTTCCTTCCGCAAGATGAATTCTATGATATACCAGGGAAGGAGTAAGCTTCTTATTGGATCTTTGGCCACTTCTGTACACATTTCTATCTTCTCCCTCTTCATCGAGACCTGAGAAATAAACAAACTCTCTCACACGCGCCCGCACACACACACACGCACACACACGCACATATACACGCACACTGATCACTTTTTTTAGAAAAAAAAACGACGACGATGACGATGACGATGACGTCCGCCTCGATCGAGCAAACAGTCTAGTGGCTGTATCTTCACAGCCTTGGAGAATGGCGATCCCTTCCTACGACCTCCGCCTCGATCGAGCGGACAGTCTAGTGGCTGTATCTTCACAGCCTTGCAGAATGGCGATCCCTTCCTACGACCTCCGCCTCAATCGAGCAGACAGTCTAGTGGCTGTATATTCACAGCCTTGGAGAATGGCGATCCCTCCCTACGTCCTCCGCTACGAGTGCCGATGATTTAAAAGGAAGTCGGGCTGAAGAGATGCTTCGAGATTCTCCACACCTGCGCTACTACAACCGACCGACGTTGTCATCAACGAGAGAAACCGACAGACGGAGCAACATATGATCATGATAATGTTGATCATCGCGATGTTGATCATGTTAGATCACCGTGATGTAGACCACACGATGATATCAACCCTGACAAATTTATCAAGATGATTTCATCCGAGCCAGACTCATTCCAAGTGTGAATATCGCTCCTTTGCACACAGATGATCGAGAAATCAAGAGCTTCTATAACTCCAATGTTGAGCTTCCTTGTGATTCGTACGACAGAAACAATGGAAGGATTTTTGGACACCGTTTTTTAAGGACTGGCCTGGAAACGACGCCAAGGAGGAGCCGCCCCAACCAGGCGTTGTCCTTTGTGTGAATATATCAGCGCCGGCTACCTATGCAGTACGTTATAAGGGAGAATTCAGTAAAGCTAACGTTTTGCTAATATATATTTTCCCATGCTAGAACAACCCAGCAGCCTTAATGGCACGAAGTCATGCGTCCACCTGAGACATTTGCTTGATCCGAGACATCTTGGCCATCTTCGCCGTCTAGGTGATCTACACATCTGCACGATCCGAAACATTTGGGTGATTCGAAACATCTGGGTGATCCGACACATTTGGGCGATCCGAGACATCTAGGTGATCTACACGATCCGAAACATTTGGGCGATCCGACATATCTAAGTGATCTGCACGATCCGAAACATTTGGGTGATCCGACACATTTGGGCGATCCGAGACATCTAGGTGATCTGCACGTCTGCATGATCCGAAACATTTTGGTAATCTGAGACATCTGAATTAGACAGCTGTTCCTAGATTTGCCTTGTCTGGTTCAGCAATGACGAAAATCACCCTCAGCGTTCACCATGATGCCAGAAGGGCGTTTCGATGAGAACCCTGCATAGTCCCCGATTATTGTTTCTATTCCACAACCTGAACCACGCAAATGTCTCTCGATGAGCTATGGAGTTCTTGGCACTGCAAGGGCGGCTACCTATAGCACCTGTTTCCGCGAAAGTTGGGCTGATGGAGCAAGCTAATCATCAACTTTTTTTTTTCCCCTACGAAAAAGATGTACAGTAAGTATTACGACTTCATGCGCAACCTTGTCGACAACGAAGAAACGAATAGTTTTCCAACCGAAAAGCTCCTATGGTGCTACTCATGGCTTGTCTGAGGGCGAAGCTACTAAAGTGCATGTGCCCGGTGGAACTCATCAACTGGCGGTTTGAGAGCAGGGCTGAGCCCAGATAATGAGGTCGTATGGTCTCTTTCTTCGCCTTACCGTACATACACTTTAGACTCGAGGCGGTGAGCGTTGTACCGGAGAGGGCAGCCACCTTGACGTGGGGGGGTGCCGAGGCATCAGACGAACTGGTCAAGCATCGTACAGAAAACAGCCTACGTGTTTGATGTTTTGCTCCCATTTGACGTGTGGCAGGGTCGGGGGGCTTATTTCGCTAGATGAAGTCCCCTTCTTTCTTTCTCATTGACAACTCACGAAATCCCATCTCTACCTTCGCCTCGTGGAATCCGGGCTGGCGTATGCTCCGCTATGTCCGCTGATCTATTTTGCTGAGTTTAACAACTTGTCCAACAACCCATCGCCACCACCAGCCCAACTTCAACCATAGCCGCAACTTCCAACACAAGCAGTATCAAGCAAGGAACATTTCGACTTCTTCAATGCTAGCCGCTATGCCTCAACTGTAGCTTCTCGGCTAGCCCAGAACACGCCAGCCTGGTTGGCCTTCCAATCTCAGCCTCGGGCACGAGCTCTTGTAGCAAATTCTCAGCTCCATCAGCCCTGGCGGCTTCATCACAGGCAAGCAGTAGTGATTGAGGAGGGGAATGATTTCCGGGGGGGGGGACGTTTAGGTAGCTTATCCCACGGCCGGGTTCCTAGCCGACTCCGCGAACCCTGATGCCCACCTACATCGAAGTCAGAGACCCCGACCTGCGAAGCTGACAGACAACCCGCCGTTAATGAAAAGGGGCCGTGTTCCCTATCAAACCAATCCATGTCCAGCGTACTCCGAATCTGCCCGAAGAAATCACCCCGGAAGGAAATTAACTCATGCCGCAGACTCACCGCAACACACAGACTACGAGAAAGCTGAGCTTATCGTTACGGAGACGGAAAGTGAAGTTGAGGAGAAGTTCATACGTTAACTGTGATGTCGTCAACCACAACGAAGTCCTCGAATCGAAGGTGCCGCTGTACATGGCGTTCGGACGCCTGACACTTGAGGCTTGGGATGCCAACCCTCCCGGAACCGCCCGTGATGGAAACATTGCGCTCCCAGCAGAAAGCAAAGCATAAAGAGTGTGCACGTCTGTACGTATAATATCAGTTTCGCCCGACCAGCGAAGACTCTGATCAACTGATACGCGAGTCTATAGACTGACACAGGCCTTATAGATGTGCCTGATGGCGAAGAACTTTGCGTCCCTTTGGTGACAACTGGCATAGCCTCCAAGTACTGCGTGGCTAGCAATAGCTTCATCTCGCAGACCTATGCCACAGATCTGATCCCGCATAATAACAGGTGTGATGATGCAGGATGTCGTACGCAATCCGGCACGATGTCATATGCAATCATAATGCAGGGTAGGGTGTAGGCGGCAGAACAAGGCGCCATCGCCTGATCCTGAAGCCACGAGCTTTGAGTCGCTCGAGAACGTGACCGACCAGATGGAGCTGTAATGGCCCCTTGGGCATCTGAACCTCTGCGGCTGTGACGGCATCCCAGATCTTGTTAGTGCTATTGCCTGACCCTGAAGCCACGAGCTTTGGAACAAAAGAGCCCTAGGCAACTGATCCTGAAGCTATACGCTTTGAGTCGCTCGAGAACGTGACCGACCGGACCCAGTTGCTATAGCCCTTAAGCATCTGAACCTCTGCGCCTATGGCGGCATCCCAGATTTTGCAAAAGACCCTCGACCCCTCCGAACAGCTGAGCCTTGACTCTCCCGAACAGTCAAGCCGTTGCTCCTGAAGACTCCGACATCATTTGTCAAACGGGTCATAGCTATCTAAGCTGCCTGCTTAGTAGCAAGGCTGCCTGCTTGGTGCCAAAGCTGCCTGCTT